>VYYJ01000071.1:0-123271 GCA_021029165.1 Cyphoderus albinus | reverse complement strand
GCTCCAAAATATCCTCAGAGATTTTGCTAATATTATACAAAGATAAAAGTCATTTTTTAAAAATAAATTTTAAACTTTAACCCTAAGTCTTACTAGGCTAGGTAGATAAACATCGTTATTTGTACGTTTGCGTTTTTATTTAGTTAATAATTATAATTAACCTAGGTCTTTTTTTAAGTTATGCAATTGATAACTTTAAGAAAGGGGTAAAAACGTTTTCAACTGTTCTTTGTCACTGATGTACCAGACTTTAAATAATAATTATTATGATTATTATTTACGTACGTTTAATACTACATCATTATTATTATTATGATAATATGTAACCATCTATTCAATTCATTATTATAAAGGAAAAAAAATATTTCTTCAACTTTTACGGAAATTGGTCATGCCTTTTATATGTATGTAATGCATTTTTTTCTTTTATCATCATCATCATCATCCAAATAATTTTTATAATTAATCCTTGAGACTCATTTTAGCTTTACATTCATCGGTAATTTAATTTGACTACGACAATACCAAAAACGTCCTTGGAACGGTTTTTATAGCCAATAGTGTTTTATATTTTATGTGGCAGGTACGAATCCGCCATGTTTTTGCGGATTTTTTGAAATGTGCGTCGCCATCACCAGCTTCCAACTACACCCGGTGAATTTTTGCACCATGAGCCGCTAGCCGTTAGTTAAATGCATTTGTGTTATATGACTCATCATAAACTTGTGGTGAGTGCAATGCAGTGCTGCGTCTGCGTTCGCCTCATCGTCAGGCTTCGCGTCAGTCCTCAGGAGGGTCAGTAAATTGTGGCTGGGTGGTCGTATTAAACCAAAGCAACCGCCTTTACCCTTTTTACTAGACGTTCTGGCTTTGGCTTTTAAATATTTACTTTCTACCTCTGCCGCGTGCTGCCTGCCATTTCTGCCATTTTTAACAGTTTACTGTTCGGGTTGTACATAAATTATATCATCAATTTAATTTGAGGGAGGGACCACCCACCGAACCATCTTATTCCCTATCCTGCAATGCATTAGTAAATCCGACGGGGACGTGTGAAGTGGGCGGAAACGCAGAAAGACCACCTACCCAGCTATTAGTAGCGTAACATATGTACTGTCCCTTAGAACGATGATGATACAATATACAATACAATTACTACTCATATTATAATTCTTTTCATAAAATACAATATTATAAACAACTTTAACTATTTTATCAAGATCGACCAGAATAACAACCGAGCCGAGCGAAGTGCGAAGAGGAACAACTTTAACCGAGACTGAGAATTGAGAAGCGAGCGAGTTGTACAAGAGGCAGGTAGAAGCTCTTCACTAGCCACTAAAGGTAGGTATAACGAACCAGCAACAACAACGCAACTCAGACGCAAAACTCAAGCAAGCAACAACAAAACGACAACTCGGCAGACATCAAGAGGAATACGTAATACGTGTGCCTGTCTGAAAATAAATAGCAAAAGCAACCAACGAACGAAAACCGATTCACATCCCTATCCTTGCCACGTTATAGAAAATGGAAGGACAACACGGGTAGGATGGTGAGAGTGGATTTTCTTGAATTGATTGGCTTTGCTTTTCTGTTGGCTCGCCGCTTCGGCTCTCTACTAGTAGAGAGTCTCTAAGTTAGAGACTCTAACTCGTCATTCTCGTCTCTTCTCTCAATCCTTGCGATGATGATGTGATCACCATCACCATTGTAAAAATTCTATTTTATCATTTCGCAGCAAAGAGTGCCTATCTCGGCTGCGCTGCTGCTGCTTGGGCTCATATCTTTCAATGCAAAAGATGTTTGCTGCTGCTGTGCTGCTCTTTCATTCTTTCGATTCTGTCTCTTACACACTAAAGCCAAAGTCCCCCCTTCTCTCGCTCCATTCTTCTTTATAATATTTCTCATTCTTATTACTATATTTAATATATTACACCAACATTATATTTTTTATTCCCAAAAACACCAAAAATAATATTTTTAGACTAGTAGAGTAAAAAATTAAATATTCGCACTACTGTGAATTGAGAAAAAGATAATTATTTATTATCACCACCCAAAAACACACCGAGTTTTGTTTAAGTGTTTAGTCGGTGAAAAAAAATTGCTAGCCTAGAGAAGAATTAAAATAAAAGAGGCAATAGGCAATTATGCACTGTGTGAGTGATAATACCAGGGATTATTATCACTCACCAGCAACCACGAAAACAAACACGGATGACGGAGCTTTTGTTGAAACTCAAGTGTTGCGTTATTACAAGAGTAAAAAATATTGTTAAAGTGGAGGAAACTAAAAGATTCTCGATGTGAATGTTAATACGATAAGTTACTACCACTCACAAAAACAAACGCGGAGTTTTGTTTCAGTGGTTTCAGTGGTACTAACTACTACGGCGTGACGGGTGATTTCAGTGTTTTCGGTGGTTCGGTTTATGTAGTCGTAACATGAATTCTCAACAGTCACACATGAACTCGGCGGCTCAACCTGAGACTGCGAATGGAACCATGAATAGGGAAGGTCACGACGTCAACATGGCTAATAACACGTTACAGTCTCCGGCAGGTAGTGCGCTCAATTGATTATACGGATTTTTTGTGTCAAGCGCGCTCAATATTTTTGGCCTTTATTATTATTTTTTTAAATAAAAAATCGTAATAATTTTATAAGGATCTGCCACACCTGGAGACGACATTATGCGTGACGAACCATACGTAGAGCCAGTTAATGGCGTTGTTCAACCGCCATTTAGACCTACACCGGATAAGCCAGGACGAATGACCAATCAGCTAAGATACTTACAGCAGGTTGTGGTAAAGTCTGTGTGGAAGCATAATTTTGCGTGGCCTTTCCATGAACCTGTAGATGCTGTAAAATTGAAAATTCCTGTAAGCACCTAAAATCATTCAACATTATACAATTCATTTTAATAGCATTCATGCCGAATAAAAGAAAAGAGCAATTTAAGGCAATCATTCATGAATCATGTTTAAATCATACAGGATTATCACAAAATCATTAGACGACCAATGGATTTAGGCACAGTTAAAAAGCGTCTTGAGAACAATTATTACTGGAGCGCTAAAGAATGTCTGAACGATTTTAAAACAATGTTTACTAACTGCTATGTATACAACAAACCGGGAGAGGATGTTGTACTGATGGCAAAAACGTTAGAGAAAATATTCCTAACAAAGGTTGCGGACATGCCCAAGGAAGAGTTGGAGATGGAGGCACCTCCGAAGAAAAGTATATCATTTACCAAAAATATGTTTCAGCAGTGAACGAATTTTTAATTTAAAGAGTACCGTATATTTATTATTGTGCCTCTTAATTCTTAGTTGGCGGAAACAAGAAAAGGGGTCCAGGCGCTCCAAAAACAGGGCCAAAAACGAGAATATCCTCCGTCACTTCAACGCAGTCTCCACTTCCTGCTGCCGCCACAACAATCGCACCTACAGTGACCCACTCTAACATGGGTGTTCCTCCTCCGCCACTTTTGTACGGAATGCAACCACAACTTCCTACATCTTCAGCAATCACTCCGGAGCCATTAGTAATGCAAAATAAACTACAACACAGTATGGTTCCAGCGTCAGTTCCTCCGCCTCCGGTATGTGTCATTTTAGAAAATGAAATTTCTTGGCGTATTTCCCCAAAATTTCTCAGTCTTGTGTCATAATTGTAGAATTATCATGCTTTTTCTCAGGTTGTCCCCTCGCTTCCTCCGTATGTATCTCAAAATCAATTACATAATTTGGATCAGTCTATGTTCAGTAGCCCAGGCGCCAGCAGTTCTGTTCTGGGCCCTGGTGGTGTTTTGCCACCTGCACAGCCAGCCAAGGTATAGACAGAAAAGAGTTGTGTAATTTATTGTTATGTATATATATTGTTACATGTATGCATGGTAAACTTTACAGACCAAGAAAGGGGTCAAAAGAAAAGCGGACACCACCACCCCTTCCTCGAATTCTTATATGGATTCGGGTCATGTTTCTTCTGAAGCTGGAAAGATCTCGACTAGGCGTGAGTCAGGAAGACAAATTAAGAAGCCCAACAAAGACTTGGATCTTGTACAGCAACCAATGATTAACAAACCTAAGGAGAAGCTGAAGGACTCATTGAAGGCTTGCAACGAAATTTTGAAAGAATTGTTTTCAAAGAAACATTCGGTATGAATTTGTCTCATTTTCTTCATGTTAAACACTTTTTGTCCAGAAAGTGTGAAAGTGACACTTTCGAATTAAATTGTAGACGTACGCATGGCCATTCTATAAACCTGTTGATGCTGAGCTTTTGGATCTACACGACTATCATGATATTATAAAGAAGCCTATGGATCTTGGGACAGTAAAAGTATGTGTTGCAAACAGTTTTTTGTTAGAACTGTCAGTGTGCAACTGCATTTTCTAAAATTCAAATTCTTCATTGTATCTACCTACAGCAAAAAATGGACACCCGCCAGTATCGGTGCGGAGCTGAATTTGCGGATGACGTTAGGCTGATATTTACTAATTGTTACAAATACAACCCACCAGATCATGATGTAGTCACAATGGCAAGGAAGCTGCAGGATGTTTTTGAAATCAGGTTCTCGAAAATCCCAGATGACCCACCAGATTCGAAATCTGGTTCCGACTCTGAGGATGGATCCGGTAACAGTGATTCTGACGGAGAGTCTGGCGCAGTAGCATCGGACGATTCGGAGGAAGAAAGAGCCAGAAAGCTTAAAGAATTACAAGATCAAGTAATTGTTTTTACAAAAAACGTGCTAACTGTAATTAATTTATCTGTCAAGGAGCTGCTTCAGTTAATTTACGTGTTACGTTACACAGTTAAAAAGCATGCAGGATCAAATGAGGATGCTAATGGAACAAAGTGCAAACAAGAAAACAAAGCCGGAAGAACCGAAGCAGAAGATGAAGAAGAAACACCGTGGGAAGGACGAAGTGGGCGTTCCAGCATCTACTTTCAACCAAGTTGGAGCGACTTCTTCCGTTGGGCCTGCGAGTATGGTACCACCGAAACCTTCTAAGGGATCTAAAAAGGCAGCCCCACCTGCAACCACAGCACAAGGTGCACCTCCGGCAAAGAAGCAGAAGACTGGATCACGTGCTAACAAGAAGAAGGCTGCCAATATGGTTGGGGCGCAGCTCGGTGCCGGTAATTCACAATTGATATGATGCATGATCATTGCAGAATCATTAAATTGACGAGGATTAGAAGTAATATATTTAGTTGTAATGTAATTCTTTATTTATATTTATTTATAATGTTAGGTACGAGTGGTTTCGACTCTGAAGAGGAGGACAACGCGAAGCCAATGTCATACGATGAAAAGCGGCAACTATCCTTGGATATCAATAAACTACCGGGAGACAAATTGGGACGTGTAGTGCATATTATCCAGTCCCGTGAACCATCACTTAGGGATTCTAACCCTGATGAAATTGAAATTGATTTCGAAACATTGAAACCCTCCACACTTCGGGAGCTAGAAGCCTATGTTGCATCATGCCTTAGAAAGAAGCCTCGAAAACCTTATGGTAAGTAGAACAGATCTACTTTATAGTGAAAAGCGTTTTTGCAAAAGGGAAATTAATTAAATAGATAGAGCCGTGACGTTTTGACATGATTTTTTGTCTTTCGTTTTGCAGTTAAGAAGACACCTGCAGCCAGAAAGGATGAACAGTTGGAGAAGAAACAAGAACTGGAAAAGAGATTACAAGATGTAACAGGGGCTTTGGGAAATGCCAAGAAAACCAAAAAAGGTAACAATAAGATTGTGGCATTTGAATTTACCTTTGGTTGTTTACGGATTAATTTTACGTACAAAGTTTACTAATTAATTATGTCTTTATTTGTTACTCTTTAAAGGTGAAGGCGCAAAGAATGAAGGGGGTGGAGAGAGACTTTCAGCTTCTTCGTCAAGTTCTTCGGACTCTGACTCTTCTAGTTCTTCGTCATCATCGTCATCTTCGGACTCTTCAGATTCGGAAGCAGGTTAATACCAAGTTTTCCAATATGTATCACATCCGCGTGTGTTGACCAGATAATGCCATCAATTATTTCTCATTTCATGATCTTTTTCGAGGCTATATATTTCCTAATTACGCATCAGCGTGGGTAGCAGCTCCTCAGTTCTTGTAAATTGAACCAAAGAGTTTTGACGTCCCAGTGTTTCAGGTATCTTTATGACTGACAAAATGACCAGTGGCTAAAGTTGTCACAAAAAAATAAAACAAAGAACTGAGGGAAGCACCCCGCATTGCATGCTGTGGCTGTGAACTGGTCCTTTCAACCTCCCAAGCAGGGTTTAATAGGATCACTGTGTTAGCCTAGAGTGCAGAATGTGGTGTTCTTCATTACATTCAATGAATGAAGGTAAAACTACTTTTGACGGTTACACTGTTACAGTTAGCGTAGTGTAGTGTAGAGTATGCCAGCAGTTAGTTTTAGATTTATATTGGATTCGGGTGTACGGGTGTATACAAGAATAAAAAAACTGCAGGTTTTTTACCCGTGACCCGGGTTTGATTTCACCATAATAGACCATCAATGCCTGCTTGATACGTTCTCAGCATGGTATCTAAAACCTACCTGGCTACAACAAGTTTAATATAATTCAGTCTGTGTTTATGTCTGTCTTTAATGTAAAAAGAATAGTTTGCAACTTAAATGCCCAAAGAAATGACGACGGACGGGTACAATACGTCAAAAATGCCGTCGAAAATGCATGATTCATTCATGCCCTCATTGTACATTTTTGCAACTAATAATAGAATAATTAACTAAGCAGGGAGTTGGCATTAAATGTAAAACAACTAAGTATTCGTCACGAAGACACACATTGCACTCGAGGCCTGGATTGATGAATAGGAAGCTGGTTTGGTGCATTTTTTGTTATCCCAGGGATTGAACAATGAAAGAGACAAACATTCCCTTTAAATAGAGGTGGACAAAGACAGGCATTTAAGGAAAACTTCGTCTAGTTAGGTTCTGTGAATCGATTCTATTTTTTCTCAGCCCAAGTCCTAAGCTGTGTTCTCTATCCAATATTAATATTACAAAACATAGGGCATATATTCAAAGTAGTATTAAAATAAAATTTCATCATTAAACACTTTCTGTTTTAAATGTGTATCTTTAGTTTTACGTTGTAGTAAAAAGAAGCCAAAATGGTCTGTTATCGTAATCATAGAGCATTATTAGAAATAATACCTCAATTCAATTTGTTTTTGTAAATACATATAAAAACCAGCTTTTCAAAGTTCCCAAAAAGAACAAAAAATAACCTTGAAACAAATTATTGTGGCGTAAATAATATTTCGGAGAAAAGAGAAAAAAAGTTGTAATACTTACGAATGATGCTTTTTGTTATTGTTGTTGACTTTTACAAATATTCTTAGGTACCAGTATTTGTTATACATTAGTAATTTGTTGTTATTGATCTTACTGAGGGCAATGCTATTATGGATAGTGCTGTAAGTTTTTTTAAAGTACGTGATGTATAAAACTGACAATTTGTACCAAATACTGTACATATAAAACTAATAAGTAGAGTTGAATTGAATAAGTTTTAGACCTGAGCAGTGGTAAACAAATAATTATAAAGTCTCAGCACTTGGAGTATATTCAATTTTAAAGTGTATTTAAATTATTATTATTATTTGTCACATCACATTCTGCACTCTTGGTATGGCATTAGGAATCCTATTGTTTTTACAGCAAGGATTTTTAGGGCGTTATTTTTTAAACTCGGTTTGCTGTTCCATTTTTGTAGGCGAGTCCTCGAAGAAGGGAAACCGTAAATCCCCCACAAAGGTATGACCACAAAGAATGAATGCTACAGAATTATCATTTTCAAGGATATCATGTCCAAGCTAGCTATTTTGTGAGCGAGGAGTTTAGGGATCGTCTTTTCCAATTCTAGGTCGTGTCATCAGTCACTGAACCATCAAGCATAGCGCCACCTCCGGCTGCTCCTCCGGTTGTTAGTGGTATGCCCTTGAACAATGGATCAGTTGGACAAAGTTTGCCCCCTGCAATGTCGCAAAGCCGACCTAATTTCCCCAGCGTCAATAGCAATCCAGCCCCAGCACAACCACCAGTATCTAATGCTGACAACTCATTTTCTGGTCCTGAAGGTAAATTATGATGATCACTTCCGGATTTGTAGAAATTTAGCTGAATTCATTTCATATTCCCGTACCACCTCAGTTAACTAATTAACGTACACGGCTAACAATAGCGTAACGAGACTACCGTTAAAGTGATGAAAACTTATTGCATGTAAAAAATCTTAAGAAATTGTGACTACTTAAGTTGAATTTTCCTAATGCAAATCCTCACCTTCTTCGAATTGTTAGGTGGAATGTTAGGCAATGCTGCATTAAATTCATTGGGAAATAATAACCCTCTTTTGAGCGCGACGTCTTCGGCCCCTCCTACGAGCACGATTCCAATGGTTACCCAGGCCCATCATCTTGGGGGCTCGGGAGGAGGCATCATGCAAAATCCTAATGCGTCTCTAAATCTCTCGAATAGCATGAGTTCAAGTCAGGAGTCCCTTCACGATGATATCAAGAATATCAATGGTAAGACAAACGAATATTAAAACCTATCACCAAAAAACAGCCGACTCTTCTTCTGATCTTACGAGAATGTCTCAAGATGCCCCATAATTTCCAACTGTACTTAGCTTGCGTGCATGATTATGATTGACGATGGATGTGGACGTTGCTGTGACTTGTCGGAGGCTTCTATTTTTTAATCTGCAATACTTAAAAATTCAACGATTCGCTTGTAAATATTGCATGCAAAACTTTAATCAGTAACGCTTCCCTCAAATGAAAATCTTCGCTTCGATTTTACGGTTATCTTGCAAATGGAAAGTTTGCATGTGTGCATATTAATAATCATATATACCTAATAATCTAACATCATTTTTATTAAGCTGCATGGCATGATAGAATCTGCTCCTGTAAAAATTTGTCCACAAAAATAATAATTGTAATTATGTGTAAATGGAAAAATTGCTAATGAAAGGGAAAAATGAAGTGTCAATTTCCTCAAATTCATCTTGCACCAATTCATTTTGTATATTTTCAGCGTTCTCTGTTCCCAAGTCCAATTCCAATATGGAGCATTATGATGCTTCAATGAATATTGATGTTAAAGATATGAATTCGGTAAGTTACGATGTTGGAATAAATCTAAAGTTGGGCTTTGAGCTGGAATATCAATTGCAAAGATTATTATACCTGAATATGCTTCTTCTTTTTTCTTTTTTAGGCTCGTGGTCAGATTCCACCAGGTGGCCCTTTGAAATCAGCTTGGACCTCATTAGGACAGCAGAACGCAGGATTGGGTGGAGGAAATGTTAACCGAAATACTACAATGGATTCCTTTCAAAAGTTTCAAAAGCAAGCAAAAGAGAAGCAGGATCGTCAGAGGCTCCAAGAAAGACAGAAGGCTGAAAGAGAGAAGATGATGCATCTCGAGAAGGGCCCAGAGACGGACGTAGTCGATCGGAATAGACGACCCGCAAACGTGAAACAAGAAGTTCCAGCACCACTAATACCAAAGTAAGACATTGAACCAGTTTGAAATTGTAATGCCTCGTGAAACTGTATTTTAATGTTTTCTCGCCTACTTACAGAGTGGAGTCGATAAAGATGAGTCCTTCATCTGGAAGTCCAGCCGACATGGAAAAGTCTGAGAGAGAAAAGCAACGAATGAGGGAACAGGAAAGGAGACGCAGAGAAGCTGTAAGTTGATAATTCTTTAGGACCTCGACGATGTACTTGTTTCTGTCTATTAATAATTTAATTTACTTTTCAGAGAGCTGGACAGATCGACATGAATTTACAGTCGGAATTGTTGGCTGCATTCGAAGAAAACGTATTATAAAAGTCTACTTTTAGTTTATGTTTTGTTTTTAGAGTAGTAATTACCATTTAAGTAGGAGCTGCATTTTTGTTTGTATTCAATTTACAAAATCACACGTTTTGTGTGCACTAACTTTCAAGTCGTATAGGTGGGAAGAACCATTTAAGGAACACTATTTGTGGAGAATATCTTGGTAATAGTAGTTGGTTATAGTTAGTTCCAAGAAATCTGTAATTTGTATGCATAAAATTGTCTGGTAGGACTAATTCAAATTCATTTACTCTTTCATTCTTTAAAAAAAAGTTACTTTTGTACATGAGAAAAATTTACGCACTTAGAGTAAGCTTGTTGAGAGCAATTTCAGATTTTGAATGTCGATTCTTTAAAAACAAGTGTGTCAAGTGTGGATTTTTTTTGGCCGTGATCAACTCGGTGTTTCAATTAATGTGGTGTAGAATGAAACATAATTTATAGTTTACTGCTACCGTTATCTAATAAAAACTTGTTTAATTCTATATTGAATACATCACACGAAAATGTCCATAAAATGTATATATAATAAATACAAAAAAAAAACAAATATAAATTACTTGTAGTTTTTCACCTCAATAAAAAGTTAGTAAGGCAATACAGAAACAGAAAAGTAAGAAAGATCGCGGAATGGTGGAGTACTTTTTTTAAAAGAAAAATCACTGCGAAAGAAAATATTCAAATTCAACAAAAAAAATCTTAAGAAATAAAAACTATTATGTTTAAGGAGGTTGTTTTTCTAAGATTGAAAGGAAAATAATCTTCCCTAATAATTTTTGTGTGACCGATTATTATAGCATTTCATATTGAAAATATCCATAGGTAGGTAGAATCAGTAAAGAAGAGTTGAGGGAGGATAATTAATTTACTATTATTAAGTAGGTAATGATATGGGGATTCAACGCAAGGTTGATAATAAAAAAAGTTCACTGATCAAACGAAATTTTCCATTCAAAATTGGAATGATGATAAGCAAACTTTTTGGATTATCATTGTTCCGTTGACTCCCCTTATTCTTAGTGAGTAGTAGGATAGTAGAATCAAGTCAAGCATATTTCTAAATTTTATCACCTTCTTAGCTGCTCCGTAAGTAATTGTTGTGAGCTGCACATTAAAAAACAAAAAATAAATAAAAATGACTCGAATGATAAGTACTCATTTTTATCAAGTAGTTTAGGAGAGTAGCACCAGTTAATAGAAAGAAATATTACGGCCGGACAGCCAAGAAGAGGGTATGAATATGGACGATGTTTGTATTATAAAAGTAATAGTCTAATAATCTTGCGGTTTACTGTAACATAGCTTCACGATCCGATTAGCTTAGGGGGAGCGTCTGCTTTAGTGACGATTTTTAAAAAGAAAAATGGACGCAGCTTCAAATATGTTTATAATGTGGAACAGCGAAAGGGAAAGTAAGATGCCATGATTATGGGTAAATGAGAATGACAAAATTTCAAATCTTTGAATAATGAGTTGAATGAATTGCGAATATTCATAATACTGTATAAAAATTAATGCGTATCGAAACTCTACATACATGATGATAGTTATTCTCTGTCTGTTAATTAGTTAATTGTATTTATAAGTACGGTATAATATTAATTAATTAACATAATCCTGAACATATTGATAAAAAATGTTCAGTGAGGTGAAGCTGAGGAAAATGCGATAGAGTTGGAATGAGAAGCGAATCAAAAAATGTGAACCATCTTTATGTAAGGATGATAATGGTAAAGATGAATGATAAACTTAACGAAATTATATTAGGATATCATAATAATACAAATAAATAAAATAAAAAGAAATTGATGGTTTTGTTTGTTGGCTGCTAATTTAATTATCAATTAAATTGTTGGTTAATTTCACGCATCAATTAAGTCAATCAACAATGAATGAGCGAAAAGAACGGCAGGACTGGTTGTGCCTCCTCCAGAGATTTCCGTGGTTCTAAGCTGTTTTAATGTCAGTTGCTTTGCTTTGTTCATAATATTGTGTACATTACACAGTATAAATGCATTGATTACATTCATATCTTCACATCCTTATTCATATCATTACATTTTTTCTTCTCATTCTTGTGGATTTTTGAAAGGTTTTCACACAAACCAACATGCAACCGGAAGCCTGGGGTAATTATGTTTACGAAAAAACTGCACAAATCACAAGCCTAATTCATCATTGCACACAATACAACAGCTAAAAGTTATTAATTATGAGGATTATTTAATATTAATTAGTAACAATAAGTAATTCATAAGTAATAATAATAATAATAATAATAATCGTAATATAATAATAATAATAGCTTAATTATCATAATATCCTTAATCTATTTTTATTATGCATCTATAAAAAACTTTCAACTTGTACATACTCCAACCCTCCATCCGACACGCTAAATCTAATTAATTCATTAATTAATAATAATTTATCCAATCCAATCTATGGTCATATTTGTTAAAATACGTATTATATCAACGTAATAATATTAATTAATTTATAACAATTCTAGATAAAATATAGAAGAAGATTATTTTTTTCATAAGTTTATCTTTTATCCACATCTTTTTCAATGATGATAAAAGTATAAAATGTACAAAAGCTTAGCAAAAGCTACACATTTTTTCATCTCAGTTTCTTTCATGCTAGCTAAAAAATGCTTAATTGCTTCTACTTTTGACCGGACAAAAAACTCTCACTTCACAAATATAGGTAATTAGACTGAAAATCTACCATCTCCAATCCTCCCTTCCCCCTTTTCCTCCAACTACCTAATTTTTAATGAGAATTTTACTCTTTAATATCGGAGTGAAAGGTTGCAATTTCTGTTGAGAAATTTTTTCTGCTTTGTAACAAAGTTGGTTGGTCCAATTTGAAGCAGCATGTTTTCGTGGTTAAGATTTAGAAAACAAAGATGTGTGTTTTAATTTAATAATTGTAATCTGAAATTGTAAAACGTCATACCTCTCTATATAAAAACCTCTCAAAACGTAAATTCATTTCATTAATATAAAACAGTCAGAGCTTTTCATTTTCATGCTAGCAGCTAGTAAAAACGGATACATAAACGGATTAATTAATAAAACAACGCGGTAAAAATATATCATTATTAATTATCAACAGTATTAATTCATAATCAAATAGTAATAACAAAATATCCGAAAAATAGAAAAATGGCTCTTAATTGATAAAATAATAATAAACTTTGAAAAGTAAAATACAACTCTGTGTGTGTATGTGACTGCCTTAATAGTCTAGGAGCGGCAACAATCGTAGTAATGTAATTAAGCAATCCGTAGGAACGGTACATAGTCTGCATTTTTATTAAAATTATAGTAATAATTAATACCAGTTTTGTAGTCGCCTAGTTAAAATTACATGAGCAAAAACATCAGAGTAATATAGCATTATAGTATCATATAGTCTGTGCACTTGGACATGCTGATTTTTTCTCAATTGTTCGCAGAAAATTTTTTGTCTACAAATTTAACATTCTGAAATCTACACATACACAAACTTTGGTGCAGATATAGTAATCGCACAGCGGCATAGACAACACAGATATAGTGAAGTGGCAAACAGATGATGACAATTGGCTAAAGACGCTAATAATTAATAATAATTAATAATATTTATAACTGTAATAGTAGATTTTTCATTTGTGACCAAACAAATGGATGGGATTTATTTGTTCTCTTCTTCGCCCTTGGTTTCTTCTTTCTTCTCGGCTTCCTTGATTTCCTCCTTCTCCTTCTCGGGCTCCTTCTCCTTGGCAGCTTCCTTATCTTTTGATTCTTCCTCTTCCTTCTTCTCAGGTTCTGGCTCTGGCTCACTGAAATTATTTTTATTTAAGGCTTATTAGATTAAAATGATTCTCCCGATTATAAAACAACTCTACCATATGAAAAATGTGTACAATAAAATGTAACTTACGGAAGGTGAGTGTTCATCTTCAAAGTGGATGTGATTTTCTCCCAATCCGGATAACAACCTAATAATAACAAATTCGCAAAATTCGCAAAATTAATAATTTACGTTAACATCAACGACAATAATGATGTGAGATGTTTGAAAGCAATGCATAACAAATAGTTGTACGCAACTTTGTACCCCGCATGCTTGAAACAGATTTCCAACGTGTAAGAAAATGAAAGGGTACTTACGTTCCTTGATTCTTTCCAAAAGACCCATGAGGCTGGGACAATTCTCAGCCATCCAATCTCGCAGATCGTATTCCACACACTTATCTACGTTGGTGATTTGACTTAAGTGTGCAAATGCAACGATGTCCAGCTGCAAAAAATTATCATCAAGATTTATAAGATATTAAGACAGTTGCCAAATGGGGTAATGTAATAACGGCATAAACGTGACATAAACTTACGTTGCTTGGCTTGTCACCGAAAAAGAACTGCTTGTCACCCAACGTCTCTTCCAAAACTCTCAAATCCTGTTTGCCAAACTCCAAAACTTCCTCAGCAGAATGAACTCCCAGACCGTGGGCTTTCACCTTCTTTGCGCCTTTCCTGGAGTAGGTTAGCTTAAACACTACATTCAACACTGCATTAGGAATCCGTGATCCAAGAGCGTGTTGAAGGCTCAGTTTGCAACCCTGAAAAGTGACACATTGACATTAATAATGACATATAGACATCAAGTTCATCCGGAACTGACGTGTGTGCATTGAGCTTTCTCTCATGCAACATTGCAACTCACCTTAATCATGACATCTGGGTACTTTGATCGCCAGTACACATACACCCAACAGAGATGGTTTTCGATCATTGATATGAGCGCATGTGACACGTTCCTTTCGTCCTTTGACAACTGAGCATCCGGATCAATTCCAAAATAATTGCTCAGCTTATTAATGATGACAGCAGAGTCGCCAACCTCTTCTCCATTAAGTTCCACGAAGGGAAGTTGACCTTTGGACGACCTGAACTTTAACTTATGATCGACATTCTGTTATCAAATAGAAAAAAAATCCATATTTACATTACCATCAACTTATCATCGCATCATTATCATCAATCACCAGAGTCATATTTATTTGCTTCAGCACCGTCTTTTTCATAATAGCATTTTTAAGTCTGAAGGCTGAGACGTTCGCGTTTATTTTTATAACCACTCCAAAATTTGTGGCCACAGGACACATACTTTTGGAGCTTCTTTTATCTTATCATTTCATTTTCCTATAACACCACACTAACCATCGATCATATCTTGGTATTCATAAGTAATACTTATAATGTGAATGTCGCATTCAGACGAAAATCTGTTGAGGGAATTTCCGATTTTCTCATGATGCACATAACAGAGCACAACATGATAAGGACAACCGTTAAGGTAATGCAATAAAGATAACCATGCAGAACGGAAACAAAGAACTTCTTGTGTAATTTGGATGCATTTGTGAGTTTCACAGGACACACATTTTGTTTAGGAATGGTAATCGTCAAAACACTCAAAATTTATGTTTATATATGTACGTAAGAATTTTAATGCTTTCCTACACGATACATTACATTATGACCGTCACACCAACTTCCAACGTCCCATCTTCCAACTCATTACATTTATCTCATCATGCGTGTGAGTGACATAATGAATTCCCACATTGAAATTGAAACAAATTTGGAACTCGAATTATCGAGTTTTCGCCTACATAAAATTACTAAGCCTGGCCTTCAGCTTCGGCTAGCGTGATTTCTCATGATTTGATGTCATTATGTGAACATCACAGTGACAAGTTTAATTTTCCTCGTTTTATTGAACACGGCCATGACACGATTGATGACGACAATCAATTTGAACACCTTTTGTCCTACTTCGAAAAAATTCGTTCTACAAAAATTCAAGTTTCTCTCGTTTTGGATCATTTCTAAATCGAGTTAGAAACTGTATTAGTGTGGACATTTTTCTATGAAACGTTTGTGGCTGCATAATATGAATAAGCAACGTTACAATTGGTGAACAGTCCGGGACAGTTAGCCACATTAGTTTTGTAAACATTCAAGTCCATTGTAAATTCTTAATTGCCTCAATTCAACTAATTGAATATATAAATGCTACAAGTCTATTCCTTTCAGAACAGTGGTTAATTCCATTAAATACTCAAAGTGTCATGTCAGCCTCACTCTATTGACATAGTTGCATAACGGAGCAGTCCAGTCCAGTCCAGTCACAGTTGGACTGGTCACTGCAAAGCAACCTTTCTGGATGTTTAATTTCTGGGAATCCCTCTTTCTTGGCCAGTTCCATGCATAATGAATAAAACAACAAAAAATGGAGCAGGGACGAATGGCCTTAAAATCAATATTTTCTACTTAAATAAGCCACTGTGACCGCCCGTAGTCCACTTCGAGAGCATTTTATTCAGCGGTGTACAATTTTAGTACGAAAAATTATTTCATGTTTGCCTTTCATAATAGTTTCCTTTTTCATGTATTTCTCTCATGATGGGATTCCTGTAAAATACCACTTGTTCTGTTCTAATACTCTTAATAACTTTTCATAGCCTCAGCCTCAACGTTTATGCTCCCGGGATTACCATAAATAAATTTGCATAACACGCACTCTACAAACAAAGAAAATGCCATCCTGCCATCCGCCTACAGTTCAGTAGCTAATTCTAAATCACTGTTGTATGTAAAACACGACTTGTAAACGACCTCAACAAATGGCTGCTACTTAATAAAGGTAAATATGCAACATTTATCTTTGTTGTATCTTAAGGTTTCGCTAATTTCATCCCTGCTTCTTTCTTTCTGCCTCGAATTAATCAAGAAAGGCGAAATCACCCCGTATAACAAAACAGAATTAACAAGCGTCATATAAGACAAGACGGAGCGTGTTTTGTGAGTGGAGTAAACCTTGTATGTATGAGTAGTATGACTGCATTCGTTTAGAATGGTATTTACAGAGAACTGTACAATGCATATATTTCGAGATCGAGAATTGAAACTCCGTCGCTTCTTCATTTCACTTCATGCATCTCCTCGAAAAAAGAACGGAACCGGGCTAATGCATCTTACTCTTACTTGCATTGCTCTCAACCTCCAGTTTTGCCTCAATACTAGGCCTGGGTGAAACGAAAAGAAATAAAGCCAGTTGCTACCCAGACCAGCATGATGAATATGACATGACAAACATTGGTGCATGTAGAACCGTTCGTATAACACACTGGTACATACATTCACCAAATTTTACACCATGACTATGACAGACAGCAAACATAAACTCGAACTCAGTCTTGTACAAACACAGACTCACTCCTGCCTTCCGTAGAAAACCTGCCATGTTTGTCTTTGCAATATGCCCATGTTGATGATGATGCGAGCAAAAGAGGGCAGAAAAGGGCTGGGACTTTGGCGGCTACAGCAGCAGGACGGTTTAAGCTATGTTAATATTAGGAAAACGATACCGGTATACATTTCTTCTTGTACAGTCTGTTAAGGGAAACTACGACGGGAAAGGGAAAGAAAGTTCAGCAAGAGCAAGCAGACACGCACGCAGACTTCACAGTTATGTTATTACAACAATGAGAATCTATGTCTGTGTCCGCTGCACTCGGCTTGCACTCTCCTGTTACCTTGTGTGCATTGTATTTACCGATACTAAACCGAACATGATCACAGTGTACGTACACTTTCATTTCATCATGCATCAAAAGAAAGCATGGTTGTTGCTACAACTAGAAAACTTGGCTCGTCGCTTGGGTGTGGTCTGTCTGTCTGCTTGGACTCAAACTCGAATTCTTTGCTTTTTATTTTCTACATTGCTACCGCACACTCTTCAATTTCACTTCCTCCTCATTCTCCAAAAATGCACCTCGTCTTGTCGTCTATAAAACTATTCTCTTGTAACCATTATTTTGTAAGTAATGGTGTGTGACATCACATCCATCCACCACACAAGCAATTCAGTAATTACATCAAGTGACTGTAATAAATACGCAACCATCTTTGGTCTATCTAGCAAAAAAATCCGTCTTTCATGTTCATTTTGCCCCGCTCAGATCACCTCTTTCAACTCCTGTTAAGCCTTTTAAGTTAGTAGCTTCTTTTATTAAATGCTTCGTATGGAGCCATTGGCTCTTGGATCAGAGAGTTTATGGCTGTGGTGTGAAATGTCATCGTATCAAAAAATCTACACAGACAGAGACACAGAGACTGTGTGAGAGAGAGTGGTCGGTTTTTCTCTTTTTCATCTCATCTCATTCACTCTTCTAGCTATAGTAGTCGACCATTTACTTAAATTAAATTACTCTACTCAAGTGAACCATTTCAATGGAGCACTCAAAGAATTGGATCTACGAATCTACAAACATTTTTACCCTTTTATGTGAACTGTGGACACATGCGCCCACGAAATGAAAAGCTGACCAATTATCTTTTTGTCACTTCAAAATCAACCTTAGCGTAATTCCATAATTTGTCAAAGCTAGAGTTAAAAATCCTACCAGTTGGTTGTCAAATCAAACCAATCTTTTGTCCACATATTAGGACGTGACCATGTTTTCACTAAAAATGAATGAATGCTTTTCCTCTTCGTGCACTTCTCTATTGGTTCAATGGAATATGCTATTTTGGTGCACTAATGTCCGGAAATGAAATGTTTTCATTAGAAAAAGAATTTGATAACGTCAGTTTTACTGCTAGTCTCTAGGAAATATCAATCGAGCAAAAAACGTCAAAAATGCCATATTCGTCTGAAAAAGCGTAGCGTCTAGTATTCTAAAGCTCAAATTCTTGCTCACGCTATCCTCTATTTTGCCTTCACTTGGCAAAAGTAGAAATTCCTGAATAATTGAAAGATTGAAACTGGACAAGGCAACCGACTTGGAAAATTGCACACCACCTGATGATTCATCGCTATAAAGGTTACGTCAAAACAACGCTGTCCCCGTTCCCGTTTTAACCAAAGCGGTGCTCTCGCACATAACTGTGACAATTTATGACTCATGATGATGATGACTCATAAACTATGACTATGACTATATGAAATGGCGAAGAAAAGAGAGAAATATTTACCTCGTATTGAACTCCAGTGAGTCGTAGCCAAGTCTCAACCTTAAGACAGTAGGGGCTCAAAGAGGGTAAAACTGGAGTTCGACAGAACTGGTACAAGTACACCACATCCTTTTGGAAATCCTGCTTATGCACCCTTGGTGGTGGAGGGGCAGCCTCCTTTTTCTCCGCTGCTGTCTCCTCCTTCTTCTCCTCACCTCCCTTGGAGTCATCCCCCTTCTCCACGGATTCCTTCACTGGACTGTCATCAATCTTTTTCACCGTCTCCTCCGTCTTGATCGTCTCTTCAACGACCCCCTTGCTTTCGACTTCGGCAGACATATTGTTGACCTGTTGATAAAGTCGCAGAACATGGTAAATCAATCATAATTATTTACTAATACTTCTTTTGCTTTCACTTTATTTCAATTCAATTGGATATGCGAGCCTCATTCTAAGACAGAGATTGGAGAATGGCACTGCATAACAATGAAGTGAAACACGAGAGAAAAAATGCAGTGGCAGTTACAACTTTGAATTCAAATTTTTTATATGTTCATTGTTTTCTTCTATTACGTTACGTTACAACCGCGTCCTCCACCTCATCTCATGAGATGAGCCTAAAATCCAACACTGAACCCTAAAACATCAACGTCGAAGCATAATGCAATTTTCAACTCGCTGAAGCGTAACGAGTGAATTTCTGTTGTCTGACTATTCGAATGACCACAGCTTTTAGTATTTATTATGTACGCACATAACTCAAAATGAAACTCATGTTTTCATGCTCATCACAATACAATCGACATCGAAAAGGACTTAAAGTTTGCATGTTCGTGTGTACAATTTAGACTTTCATTTAGTAAATTCGCCACAGATAGCCATACCTCAGAAATAGAATGAATGAAAATACTTTACGTTTTCCATATTCTGTATCGTTTTTGCCACTTACTCTTCTCGAAATTCGTTAGGCAATATGTAGTAATTTAGAAAAACTAATAATGTAAGCGGTAAACGACTGAAGGTGTTAATTCACCTTTGCATGTCGACCTCACGTCAATAATGCAAACGTTTAAAAGTATTTCTCTCTGGAATCAGCAGAAAAACCTCAAATCTATCGCTCGCTATCACAAAAATACCCATTACCTCCAAAATCAGAGAGCAACATGTTTATAATACCTACACGTTGAGGATTTTTCCACAAATCATAAGTAAAAAATGCATGAAATGACAAAAAAGTACATGACTATGACATTATTACGACGAGCCTTTTTAGTAAACCGCATAATTACCATGATTATTTAGGTGTGTTTATGTACAATGTAGTAACAAACAATGCGGCTGCAGAGTGCCGAATAATAGTCACGTGAAGTATGTTCTAGTAGTTTAGCAAATGTCAACGACTTCATGACATGACTGACAAATTGTTACAAATTGTGATGCTGGCGCACCTGTTTTTTCCTATGAAGCTGTGTCAAGATCGATTTGTTCTCTTGAAGTTGATACAACGTGAGTGATGGTGGTGGATGAAAAAGCTCCTTGAATGAAACACTTGATTCCTGTTCTCCCGATCACTTTTTTTGCCTGTGTCGCTTTCAGCTTTGCTTTTTTTCTTGCAGACTGGCTGCAGCTCAACTTACTTGGAGTTTTATGGCGATTATGATGATGACGATGCTTTTTGTGGTCGTTTCGTCGTGCAAAAGTACTAGCGCACGCATAAACAAACTCAGCGTGACAGCTTCTATGACAGATACTTATCGGAACCTGAACAAACTGGCTCAGGTTCAGTTGATAGATCTTGGCTTGGCAGCTTTTTCTTGTAATTGCTTTTAACTGTCACAATGCTGCTGATGCAGTGTTACAAAAGACGCACGCAAATTACACACAAAATGCTGCATGACTCGATGCAGGGAAACGGCTTAATTAGCTTCTGTATCTGTATGACCAGATTAGCCACTTCCTTTTCTTCGAAATTGAAACTGATAAACTGACTTCAGTAATGAGTAATGACAGACAACAAAATTAAGGAAGATGAGTCAACCTGTGTGGTAATGGTAATCGTGAGATGATAATAATTTTTCCTTCGGCACTTTCTTTCTCTACTAATGACTTGTGTTAGCCATCTCAAGAGTCAAGTTGACAGGTTGAACAAAATATTATTCACCTTTTCCGCTATACATACAATTTTCCAAATATTTTCCCCTTTCAAATTTTTCATCTAACGATTATGTCATGCGACGATACTATTATAATTCGCCAATGAAATAGTTCACCAGATTCCCCACCCGGGTAATTCTTAAAGTCTAAAATAAATGTTTTTATGTAATAATTTACTCAGACTTACTTGTTGCGAGAGGATATAGAAAGATGACGATGTTTTCCTTCTTTCTGCTCGTTTAATAATAATATATATTTTGATCAATTAAGCTTATTTGGCCTTTAGAGTTGCAGTGGCAGTAGCACAAGAACACACTTTGTTTTTGTAATCAATTAATTGTAAATCGTAATGCGATTAGGAAAGAACTTTTCTTTTCTTATTAAATTAGCTTTTTCTGTTCAATTTTTTTTACAACCAGCAAATTGTATTATGTAGTATCAAATGTGATGTGATGTTGATAATAACAATGATGATGAGTAGTTGAGTCTCTTGATGATGATTTTCTTTTTGTGTGTACTGTGGTAATTGGTAAATGTTCTAGGCGATCTTAGTACTGGTACTATTCATTGAAATTGAATTGTATAAAAAAGAATTGAGTTTTACAGCGAGAAGAGAAAGACTTGATTTCAACTTGACTTTGCTCCTTCTTCTGCCAGTCTAATTCTGTACAGACAGACAATAAACAGAGCCCTATTATATCAACACGAATGAGCGACGACGAAAACGTCAACAAGACAAGATCTAAGTAATCTATTTACTTTTACTTACTGAGCTGACTTTAGGACAAGACAAGGAGCATGCACGCATACCATGCAACAGCCTAACGATTTTTAAGTAGCTTACTACAACCAAAACCAAATGTGGTAATAATCATAAACCTACGAAACTTCCACAACTACTGCAGCACCAGCAAATGATGCAAATGCAAGAAGTTTAAGTAAGCACTATCAAGTAAAGTGTAAGCTGTGGCCAAGTAAAAAGACATTATTATCAGTCTCTATTACATATTAAGCCAGGATTATTACCCCAATTCAATTTTCACATGCATTCATGATGATTAGTATTTTTGGGTGTGCAATGGCAATGTGTGCATTATGCACGTCTGCAAGAAGGAGAGATGACTACGAATCGACTACGAATCTTAATAATAATAATAATATTAAGAATGCACCAACACATGTATCATCATCTAATCATCCCTCTTCGACCAAGACCAAGTTCATGTATCGCACACATGTCTAATCCATACAAACTGAAACTAAGTTTTCTTTTCAGAGAATGAAAAAAAAATGAAGAAAAATGCGAAGAAAGATTTACCTACCTACTGCAAACAAATAATTTTGGTTAAAATATTTGTGCTGTTTTACCTTTTCTGTAAGTATTGAGTCTTAACTTGCGTACGAAAAACAACAGTGTAACAAGAACAGCAAAGTAGTTACAACAAATAACCAAATTATTTATTATGATACGATTATATTTTAATCAAAATTGAATCGTGTTGGATGTTATGTGTCTCTAATAATATCAAATGTGAGTAGGTAAGTAAGATAAAAGTAAGTTACAAAGTAAGTTACGATTACGAGCGAGCGGTACGATGGTCACGTCAAAAAAAAGAGGCAGACGAACGAAAGTTATGCACACACTTACTTACTTACACCACGCACCACTTGCATCTATAGCATAATAATAATTCATCCACCAACAACCAACAGAGAACAGAATATGTAACAAAAAAGTGCTTAATTTATCTTTTCCCAACGAACAAAGAAAAATTGAGCGTTATTTACATCTCGCCTACTTGACTTTGACTTTAACTGGTGAACTTTAGTAATATCAACTTACTTGCGTCTTAATGGAAGTCTAATGTAGTCGCTGTGTATTTTATGTTGCTTCTTGCTTGCTTGCTTACTGCTGCTATTCTTCTGTTATTATTAGAGTAGTTATTAAATAGCACTTAAAAGCACTATACTAATAATAATCGTAATAATAATAACTAGCAAGCAGGGTAAAGTTAAAGTAACGAACGAAAGATATTTTTTCCTTTTCCCTTCGAAGCTGAGCGGGGCTGGGAAGAGATGATAAAATAGCACGGAGGTATGTCAGTTTATCGAAGCCAATTTTGACTATTTTTGTGTGTATACTTAAAAGAAGCACTTCTACTTGCCTTTTGATGCTACTTGTTTTACTTGCTATGTTATCTTATATGAACTGTCTAAAATGCACTGTGCACCAACAAAAGAATTCTTAGTACATTTATAATTTAATTATTTAAAAATTGTTCCTTTGTTTTATTTTTGAAAAAAACTTACTTGACTGTGTTGCTGATGTTATGTTATAATATTCGCTCCTTCAGCAGCAGTAAGTGTAATATTATCGTTAAAGTAGAAAAGTATCAAAGTACTGGCCGCTTTCCTCCTCCGTCTATAATTTCTTGGCTGCTGTTGCTGTTGCTGTGCGCTTATTTTTTCCTTGCTCTACTATAATCTAATGTAATAAATACCTATAAAGAAAGGGTAAAAACGTACGAAACCAAAGCAAAGTACCAAGTACGGAAAAATATATAATATGGATGCTTCTTTTTTCGCTGGCGAGTTTTCTTCAAAAGAGCGTCGTGTAGGCAGGCTACTTAAACTTTGGCTATGCGAGCGAATGCTAAGGCAGGAAAAGAAGAAGGCGAAAGAAGGATCCGGTGCGGTGTAATAATATTAGTTTCATAGTTTCATGTTTTCATCTCATCCATCCGATTCACTCGCATTGTGTTTGTATCGCATAACAGAGCGCTGCTCTCATGTCGATTTTTATTCTATACATTGTTGAGATTACTGACCGAACCCCTTCTCCAAGAATTGGAGGGTTGCTTTTTCTTTGCTGGCTTTGCGCTAAAACTTCAGTTGAGTTACAATAGTTGAGGAAAGCCGAATCGCAGAGAGAACTTCAGTTACTGTAATAATAATGTCTGAGCATGCAAGTGGCAAACTTTATGTACCTACATGTGCAGAAGAGAGTAACGGTTACGTTACAGTAGCGGAGCGAGCGGGGGTAGTGGCGGATCATTTTCATGCCTTCAGTGTTTCTCATTTCATGTTGCAACCCTCTGGCTCTGGCTTTACTTTGCATTGTCTGTTCACGCATTTAATACATGACATGATATGATACGATATCGTGAAGCATACAGCAGAAGTAACAAACATTCTTCGGGGATTTAACGTCTACCTTCTCGCTGGTTTTAGATGTCGATGTCGTGCCCTACCCTAACCACGCAGGAATCCTTCTGGCTGTATCCGTAAATGAACTGTGTATGTATGAAACTGGATTATCGAAAACGTTGCGTTGCCTCAAATTCAATTGTCCTATTCACCAAACTCTCGCTTAAGTTACGCTCAATCGTACTTTAAAAACTAAAAACCAAATACTACGGCTACACCTATTTTTTCATATCCATTTCATATCCAAAATTCCAAATATTTTATAGATGGATAACATTGGGTTTCCCTAAACGTTTGGCTTTACAATTCGTCCTCTTTGGAGACAAAGCTTCTCTTGTTAATATCGCTTGTGTGGCAGTCTGTCATGTCACATTTGGGGTAAATTTTTAATGTATTTAGAACTTTTGTCTCGATGTTGTATACCAAACATATCAAACAGTTTGAAATACGTAGAGCATTGTCAAAATTGGCAAATAAATTTCTCAGAAAATTCCCCACGTTTGAATTAATTGAATTAATAATTTTAAGAAATGGCAGTATTAAATAAATGTATTATTCAGTTCTTTTTGTCATGCTCTGCTTCTCAACAATTTTCATATAAACTTGGTAAAATTGTCTAGCCAAAACTGGAACGGGAATCTAGATGATTCAATCCAGTTTACCTGGCTCCCTTAGTTGGTTACATGTTACTTTGTTACTTTTTTAATAAGGCTTGTTTCCAGTTCACACAAATCCGTTTAAATTTTACACTCTCGACTGGTTTAGAGGATTTTAAAGAAATGTTCCAGTATATGAAATTCATCGTCCCAGGACTTTTCATGTTCCCAATTCAATGTATGCATATGCATATAACATACGCTGGGTATTCTTTATGAACACATCTTTGAAATCGAATTATACACGGACAGCTAGTAAAAAATACATCCATACTTCCCATGCATGATAATATAAATATACTTTGAAACAAGTCGAGAAGTGGAAATGTAAGTAAGAAAGATAGTATAATGTAAATACAAACCTGTCATGCTCATGTATTGTATCTATGCATGCGACTTTACGTTACAAGCAAGGGACCCTTTCAGAAAACATAAAAGCAACGCCAAAAAGTGCCAAGCCCTGCCTCGTCGCACAGACGCGTCGAAGCTGAACCATGTTCACCGGGGATCTCCATCTGAACACTGAGCATGATGGAGTGAGGTGGAAAGCCATACAAAATGGATCCCCATAAATATAATTACTACATGTACCTAATCTGTATGTTATGCAGTTCTTGGGAAACAAGTCAGTGGGAGAAATGCGATGGAGACCTGGAGATTTGAACTTTGACCATTGGCTCTGCATTTGCATTCGGGTACTTAACTTTTATCATTTTAACAATTTTTGAGGTATGCGAGGATGATAAGCTTTATGGTATGTACCAAAATATTATGCTATATCATATCGTTGGGTCGTGGCCAATAATAATAATAACAATAAAGATGCCATTCTCTTTGACTCAGTTGCAAAGGAATTTTTGGAGAGATTCGTTTCTTTATTGGTTGTTTTGTTGAAGGAAAAAACGAATTTCTCAGGAAGCAACACAGCTTTTTAACTTCACATTGCACTAATGTCTCGTGTGTGTCAAATGGTAAAAACACGCTTGTATAGCTCTGATAAGTAATGTAACATAAGCAAACAAAAGATGAGATGCTGCAGAGCAGAAGCGGCAGCAGAAGATGATGAAGAAGATGCGAAGCTATTTTTTATAAAATGTGAGTGAGAGGAGGACACCGAGAGTGAGTGAAGCTGTTGAAGCTACTCTCAAAGCACTTCTTTTCTTGGAGTAGCTCTTATCCATTACAATTGATATAATATAAGTACCTCTACATTGTACTTGTAGTATGCATAAAACTTTTTATACACAAGCGAAGAAGTTGAGTCGACGCGAGGGTCGACTTTGGGAAAGATAATGCTCATGTCCATCTCCATATCCAGCAGCAAACTTTAAACATCTCTTCGTTATCCTATTCGTAAATTTGTGTATTTTCTACTTTTAAAACAATCCCATGAAAACTTCTTCGGGTTCGCTTAACATTCCTACCTATTCAATGCGTAATGCCTTTTATTTCATATCCTTTTACTACACCTATGCTCATCCTGGAGATGCGAGATGCAGTGTGTAAAGTTTGAAAAGAAGAGACCCAAAGCTAACGAAGTCTGATTATCTTTTTTGAAATGGGACAACGTGAAACTTGAAACAGCACAAGACTGAAAGTGGAGAAGAGCGTAAAGAGAAAAATAATAGAAATACAATAATAGAATAATAAACAATTCCTTATCATGGAAGCGGAAAGAATTCCATATTTCATGAGCTTCTACATACTATTTGCATTCGCAATAAGTTTGTGTTGGTGTATGAGATGCAACTCTTCTGGAGAAGCCAAGGCGAAGTGATCAAGCTGCACTTTGCCAAAGCCAAAGCTTCAGGTAGCTCTTCGCATTTGTTGGTACTATCATGCTTCAGCACATTCTAGAGACTGAGAATTCGTTGGCGTTACTCATGCCATCCTCTGGAAAATATTTGAGTGAGAATGCTTCGACAGTAGCGAAGCGTCGATGATTGTTCTTTGTTCACGAGAGGTTCTCGCTCCAGGCAGTAGATGGAATGCTCAAGTGACCCTAAAAATAAGGTAGAGTCCATCAGATCTCGTTCCAGGAACTTTGTATAGAGAATATGTTTTCAGTAACAATCGACGGGTAATTTTCCAGACGTGATGAAAATGGGAGACAAAGCAGAAGGAGAATCGGAGAAAGCATCGTTTTACCCTCTAAAATGTGTCTTCAACACCGCATGAATAATTAATGCTCTTTATTATCTTCTTGGCTGACTCTGAATGTGACTATGGATTAAGTCTTTTCGGTGAGTGGAACTGTCCACATCAGAGATTCATGAGCTTCGACTTGACTCTTTCGCTTAATTAACCAAAAATGCTTAAAATATTTAGTACTTAAATGACTCAATTATTTAATGAAAATGTGCTCTTTACCTTCAAATTATCTAATGCATGAATAACCGTCTAGGACTACATAGACCACAGTTCGTATCATTTATAAATGATGTTTCAGAAGCTCGTCCCGAGTTGGTGTAGTAGTGCCTTGTCACCTTGGCATGGCATACATCGAATTTTCTAGAAGTTAGTGGGTAACTGAACTGACAATTTTTCTTTTGTTTTCCGAGGCAAATTGGAAATAAAAGCCGTACAAGAGAAAAGAATGGTGGTCCATAGGATGCCTTGTGTGGTTGTAGTAGTAGGATTTCTTCGGTGGGCTTTGTTACGGGTATTAGCAGTGGCAAATAGAACGTTATCTTCTTACTCAGATGGATGGATATGGACACACATCCACACAAATTGCAATGAAGTGAGAGTAAAACCGCATGAAAGAAGCATGAAGCATATCATGACAAAGATACATTATTTATTTATTATTGTGCCTTGGCTTTCTCCTACTTGCGCTACATATTATAAGCATTTGTGCTATTTCTAGGTATACTTTACCTTTTACCTTGTGCTTGTCTTAAAAATAAGGAGCTAGACCCAAAAAGGAAGAAAGCACCGGAAACTCAAACCCAATTTCCTTGTCCTGTAGCATTTACCAAACAGCCCGATAAAATGATGGACAGAGAGAAGAGAAAGAAACCGTTCGTGCTTGTACTCCGTGAGAGAGAAAGTCGCGGTTTTCTTCACCAGGTCTCAAGACAGAGACAGAGAGACATCCCTATCTGATAAGTACGCACGCCACACTGCACCAGAATAAGAAAAACTAAGCGGGTTGTGCTTCAGCGGTAGTCAGAATTTATTGCGTCCCTTCCTTCTATTTGTACCTATTGAATTTGCCAAGAATGGAATATCTGTCATTTGACCATCGCTTACTAACGCCACTTCCTAAAGTTTCACTCTTCTTATTCTTACCAAAAACTTTCATTCTTTCCCAATTACATTTTCTTTTCTCTTCCTAGAACTGTATAGATTTTTTGTTACAACAACTGCAATAACAATTGTACAAGTGGATTCGGCAATGAAATTTCACCTGCGCTGTTCCAATGTTGATTTCACGAAATTGCTGTTTCACGTGCACAGACACTGGGTATTGTATAACATAAAACTTTCGTTGTCTGCACTCATACCCAAATCAAAGAGGGGTTACGTAAAAATTTTCACCATTCTTACGACCCGGGTCTGAAATAACCACCCAACCTTGACTACAGCAGTTAAGTGAAAGAAACGAGTGATGCGGTATGAAAAATAAAAATTCAATTTCATTTAATTCAATTTAATTCATTTCACGAAACAATTAATACAAAAGTCATTATCAGTATGATATGAATGAGGGAAGCCGCTTTTAACCGTATGCTGAATAATTCTGCCATGATCTCAATTTGCACATTACAATGCGCACAATACCTTTTATGAACTTCTCATTTGTCTTTTACATTCAAAGTCGGCAAGGCATTGTGGGAAGAATAAAAGTTTCCCAACATTGACTTCATTGTAGCAAGGTAGACTCTATTCACAGTTGTACCATTCTTATTCCTATAAAACATTGTGGGACTGTAAAGAAATGTCTGAGGCTGTAGTTTGGTAGTGGAATGAGAAAAGGATTAATATACCATTTGCAACTGTTCTTCCCACCATCGTCATTCAGAAATTCTAATGATCCATTAGAGACAACGAATGTGTCACGAAGGAGTCTTTTCAGATTATTACTTATTTCTGGTTTCTAGATTTATCGTGGGCACAGGAATTTTTTGTCTTGCTAGAATATCTATGTTCATGAATTAAAATACGTAGTCAAGAATGTCGCAAAAGCAACTTGTGCACCAGCAGTAAGTAAAGGCATTCATTTTACCAAGTTTTAGCCATGTTGACTTTTCTTTCTTACTCTTTGTCTTATCTCCTTGTGGATCACTAAAGTAAAACCAGGAAAAGAAATGTTTCAGCTAATGGATATTGTAATTATTACTACTGCCACAAAATGCGTTTACTTCTTACTTTGCCACCACCACTGCAGTTGATAACCTGTCCACCAAACTTAACTTGGCCAAACTCTTGGCACTTGGCAGCTTGGCGTGGCACAATTCATGAGGATCCACAAACTGCTGCTATTGCAATAAAATTGCTTTGCCAGATCATTTGATATATGAAGATGGACAAAGTTTCTGGGAAAACGTAGAGTTTATTTCTATATTATTTATTTCGATAACAGTGAAGGTTTCGTTGGTCGTTCCGTGTGAAACAACTGGTTCGCAGAACAGCCTTTTTAACAAATCGAGCTTTTGTATATTTTCCTTTGCCATATGGTAAAAAAGACCTACGTACCCCTCACCGTTAAGTAAAATCATGCTGGCCCTCGTGCTACGGTAATTTTTTGCAATCTGTTCGTAAAATAAAAAAGCCCCTTATCCACTAGCCGAGCTCTGAATGAAATGCAATGTACATACTTACATCACTCACATCGCGTAACTTGTGCATAGTTGATTGGTTGCATACTACGTAAGTGAGTAGAAGAAGGCACGATTCCTTCTCTTGAAGGATAAGGATACTTGATGTAATGATGATAATAATAAAAATAACAAGGATTGTACGCTAGATAAGCTTCCTTATAAAGAAAAAGTATGTACCGGGGACGAGTCAAGAAGAACCGTGTAATGGAATGGAACATGTGTAAGTACCTGTGATTCGAGCACTTGTTTTTTCATTTTTTCTTCTCTTCAGTCTTTTTCCTCCTTTCACAATCAATTCACATTCAGAGGAAAGATGTACCATTACGAATGAATATAAATAATAATGTGTAGTGCTGTATTTAACCATAGCTCAGATCTGTTGCTCTATTGAAACGACTGCTGCTGTGCTGTTATGTTACCACTGTTTCCTGCTGTTACATTTTTTCCTTTTTATAGTAGAGTAGAGATTCGAGATTATGGAACAAAATTGTGCACATTCCTTACGACTAGCGAGAAAGTGCAAAGCTCTTTTGCATTTACAAGGCCACTTTTACATGCTTTTCTATTTATGCGAGTGAAAGCGTGAGTTGGTGCAAGTTTAAAAACAATTTGAAAGTGCTTCGGGTGACTGTTGGAATGTCTCCCCCAGTAGAATAAAATACTGTGAGCCACATTCATATTATTCACATTCATATTACAACACAACACAAGCGACTCAGACGACACAATATGAAAAGTAAACAGAAGAGTAGCTGTAACTTGCAGAAAGCTCGGAGAAAGCAACGAGTAGCAGAAGGCATTTGTTCAACTTTGGCTCGCTACGCGAAATTCCAACTCCTTTGCTGAGATTTATTCATTTCCAGAGAGAAAATATATACCTAAATAAAGTTATAAAACTTGATCCTACCGGATTTCTCACTACATTTTGGGATTACGCCCGGTTTCTGACAATATTTTTTCCTTTTCCCACTCGTTTTCACTCAGGCTGACAATAACACGAAATTTTCATCATTTCATAATGAAACGTCATAATATATGCATGGAGAAATAACGAATGTATAATTTTAATACTGAAGTGTGGAAAAGTAGCACTAGCAGCAGATAAAGACATACACACACACAGACAGTTTATTATTATTATTATATTTTCTTTGAATTTTGACTTCCATTGACATTTACAAAATACGTCAGACATGAATTGAAATGAAGCAAACCTGTATCTGAAAGTTACATTGTAACATTTCAGACGGGTGGTGGCTGGTTGGCTCTTTTGGATTTGCTTCTTTCTTTCTCGTTTTTATCATCGAATCATTATCATTAACATTATTACTACCTCTAAAATTATTATGACGCAGTAGTTCAGGGAATCGTTAACAATATGGAAATATAAGATCGTATCTTTAGCATGACTTTCAAGTGCACACTCACTCACAAAGCACAAAGAACTCAACCATTTTGCTTTATGATATCAAACTTTCGCGATTATTATGCTTTCTTTTCCTTTATGCTTTCCGGGAGTATGAGAGTAAAGTTTGATGCATGGTTCCAGTTAATTCACGGGGAAACAGTACAAGCTCATACAATACGCCATAACGAGGACCAGCATCTCAATTATTCAGCGCAGCGGTATAAAGTAGCTATTGTGGTGGCTGGGAAAGAAAACAGGTAAATGAAAGTACGCATAACTAATACAAAATGGTTTGTTATTGTCCCTCTTATGTAGTTGTTGATACGACCATGTTCATTTAAGTAAAGTACCGTACCCAATAACCAACAGTAAGAGATGAACTCGCTCACCTCAATCAAGCCCAGAATTAAAACAACTTAACCTGCATACCTATTTTGTTCGCATGTGAATAAATTTTCATTTCATTTTTCAATGTATACGCTGACGTAATTTACGTTATACATGTGTAATTATAACGGTTCAATTTATTTAAATATATTCTTAAAGTCTTTCCTAGACCTTTTCAAAAGCTGTTGAAGTTGCTAATGCTCGACTAAAGTAAAGTACCCGGAGCTCCTCGTGGCCCAGAAAGAAAGCCCGAGCAAGATATTTACTTTCCTGATTCATATCAAAATAATGAAAAGGAGGACTGACGAGCCACATTAAATCAAATCTTTATGCTCGCATCCTTTCATCTCACTCACACTTGCAAGTCTCCATTCGATCATTTTCACTTTGTTTAGTTCTCCTTAGTGAATCGCAATAATCGTGAATCAATGAAGTGGAGCCTGAGCAAGTCTTCTTTACTCGTGCCGTCTTGGCGATGTTAAATAGAGTAGACTCTGTACGAAAGTGATTGATGAAAAAGCAAACAACGTAAAGTAACAATGAGAAAGTAAAATGAGACGGAGTTTTACGGCTGGCTTGGAAAAGTTAATAGTTTTTATCTCTGCCTTCATTCCCTTCTAATTCTGTGGAAAACAAATTACACCCAATTCTCTCAAGCCTTCACTCTTCACTTTACTAGGTTAAGCAAGCCCAGAAGAAAATCATGAAAGAACCTTAAAAAGAGTTTTCTTTCTTCTTAACTTTTTGTGCCATCTTTTTATGTCGCCATTTCTCCCTTCTCATTAATTTGTACGCCAATCTTCATCAAATAAGCAATAAACGAGAGCCCCCGCAATTCTTTGCCCTGCCCTGTAAACGAATAAAAACCGTTACATAAAATTCCATATGTCGAATAGATTGGCCGGATGCTGGAGTCATTCTCTATTTCCACGTTACAGGAAGAATCTATAGCTATTTGATGATGACAATGATCGTGCTTATTTTCCTATTCGGCCGCGTTTTTATTCCTATTTTCTGAACCATGTCACAGTTATGATATCTTTACTTGAAGTCAGTCGCGTTTTAATGAAATTGCGTTGTATCCTTTTTCACAATTTGATCTTGATCTCTACTCTCGCCTTGTACGATGTTTGAGCTTTTTTGTGATGTGATGTGGTGAATAAAGTAAAGAACCATTTCGGTTACACTTTAAACATTAATTTACATGAACACGACAGCAGTTGTCACAACCATCATTTTTGGATTTATCTGCAATCTGCGACATGTCTGTCGACAAGCTCTTTTTCTCGTGGCAATTTCATACTCTTTACTTTGTACAGAGTGAAAGTTTGGAACAATCCGGATTTACGTGTGGGTGACAAAGGATCAGAGGGGAGCGTGGAACACGATCAAGTTGAAGTTAACACGGTCACGCCGTCGCTGCTGTCTTTGACACTGTGTGTTAAGTACTTGCAAAATAAAGTAGAATGCAAATTTAAAAGAAAATCCCTCTGTGTGTTGATATTCATATTCACTACCAAATAATCTCAGGTGAGCGTACATTTTGCATTTTATAGTTTGTATTATTGTAGTGAACGTTATTTAAAATGTGACTCGACTCAAGTTTGAGTTGTTGAGGCTAGAAAAAATCGATATAGTCAACATCAACACCAAGTGTTCAAGATTCTTTAAAAAGTAGGTACATTGTACATTACACATAGGTAAGAGTGTTTATGTATTGTGGCCATTATTTATCGACACGCTCCACTAAGTCTATTGCATTGCGTGGTTTTCGCCCATTTGCTCTTGTAGTAATAATAATAAGTTAGCAGATCGAAACTCAAGATCTCACTTTTTCCTTCCAATCCACGCGCAGTGAAAGCAGCTCGAGCTTGAGTAAAGTATGTTTTTCACGATTTTAGTTTTCACTGCGTTGCCTCCATTTCATGCAATAAGAAGACTGGAGAAACTTTCATTTTTTGTGCTGCTGTTTCTGTTGCTGGTATTTGATGTTGGGATAATTTTTAATGCTTCACCTGAATAGAGAAGGGCGAGTGGCGGACTGGAAAAATTGAAAGTGTTGAGACAAGTATTCTTGGCGGGCGAGGCATGGCATGGCAGTTTAAAAGGAATGGCTAAATGTATAATAGAAAAGAGCAGATGGAAATGTTAGGTGTTCGTAACTTGCCCTTAAGTAAGGGAGATGAGTTTTGTCCATAAAAGGCTCTCACTAAGAAACAGAAGAAGGAACTGCTTTCCAGAGAAAGCCGTCACACTTTTGGAGATGCAAAGGGAAAGAGAGAAAAGCAGTTAATGTGGAATCGGTTCTCCTCCAGATTCTAGTACAGAGTCAATAACAATACCTATACACCTTTTACCTTATCTTTTACCAGGCATCTTCCTCGAAAGGTACACGCACACAAAGTAACGTAACGGGTAACCTACAATTGGTACATTCATTCAATTCCCTGCGTGTCTTTGTTCGTTCATGCTTCATTCATGCCTCTTTGCCAATGTAAATTATCTTTTGAACGAAAAGATAAAAATATAAATAATGAATGCCACAGAAAAAGGAAGGGGAGATGAGGCAGGTAGTCTGTTTTCAGTTATACATTCATTGATTCATCGTCACATAATAACATTCGGAAAAAAATTGTGAAACACTAGAGTATGCAGAATGAAATAAAAGGAAGAAGGAGTGAAATTGGAAGATATTTCGGTCGAGTGAAATTGAAATTGTTCTCCTGGCCACACAAGGACACAGACAGGCAGTCAATCCCTTAGGTTGCATAAAAATTGGCATATACGTGTCTGAAAAATGATAAAAAGTGTTCCTGTAGAGAATGTAGAATGGTGTATTAACATTAGTGCCATTATTGTATTATTACGGGCGTCAACTGTGTTTCACAAAGCGCTCCAGCTGGTTGCGATCTCTTCTTAACTCCAATATTTCTGCCTACACCGGTACTATTTGCATACAAGTTGAACGTTTTTATCTCCCAAATTTGGCCACTTTTCATACCTTTCTTCTACAATTGAGTCTTATTACCTTTTCTTGTGAAATCCTATACATGCAAATGCAATATGATGATGTATGAGAGAACGTAGAACAAAAACCTACCAGGAGTCATCGCTATTTCCTTTTTCGAACTATTTTTCGTGTGAAAGAGAGCGCAGTTTTTTATCTTTTTAAAAAATTATGCATGCATTCCTCCTGGATTGAATTCACTCAGTCGCTCACATTGAAAGAAGTATTATTACGAAGCTCAATAAAATTGTCTGGTTGCCGCCATGCCATGGCTTCAATTCTGTGAAATACAAAAGTGTGCGCCACTGTCATGTCGTGCTTCTCCTCCAACCAACTTTTCTAACGCTAAACAAAGAGAAAGAGAAGTTTCGAGAGCTAAAGTGAGTGAAAAGAGGAAAGGAAGAGGAGAAAAAGGTTAGCTTAGTATTACTAAGCAATCACCTTGCTTAGTCTGAATTTATACTCTACTCAAGCCAAAAATCCATACTTTTGCCGTGGATGCCACCTTGGAAAGAAGAGAAAGTGTAGAGAATGAGGTCTTTGAGAGGAGGAGAGTGAGTAAAAGGAGATCTTTTCCTTTCTCTGCCTCACACAACACTACCAAATTTTCCATCTTTTGCCTCGGCTTTCTCTGAACATCAGTTCAGCTCCAGCTCTTACTTTGTCTCAATCCTGTTTTTCGCCTATTCATTGATGTCGTCATCGTCATCATCGCACATTTAACACAAATGCATAGATTCGACTTGGACACTGAAAGCAAAACATTCGAGGGAGAACGCGAATCCAGAATATGAGTGAAGCGAATGAGGTGAAACCGCTCGCTCGTGGAAAGGAATCGACCATGCCCGCATGACATGGCTACATGCATATTATTCTAATGCAGAAGCGGTGTCCTGGTGGTGTAGTAGTTTCTTACGCAACTAACCTAAGCCAAGTGTGTACGTTGCTACAACCTACTACCACCGTTACTTCTCCTTTCTCGGCGTTTTTTGGATGCGGATGGAAAATGGAAGGAAAACGGGAGCTGGGCCTGAGTGACTGCCTGACTGGCTAGCAGAGCAGAGTGTGAGAGCTGTGTTAAAGTCGTGCTTGTGTCCGTGTCGTCTTCAGTTTTCTGCAATACTATTTCATCTAGGTAAAATTTTAAATAAAATCATAAAACAAACTTTTACCACCACGGCATCTGCTGCCATTCTACACTGACGTAACTTATGAAGAAGCGTATTCTATATATTATTACATTTACAGTTAAACTTTTTACTGTTACTGTTTCGCGTTAGTACTGCGTGTGTGTATCATTGCACATGTGAGTGAGCAAGAACAAGATGCGGTGATGATTTATTCTCAAGTGAAACAAAAATAAAATCAGTGATACCAAACGAGAACGGGAACGCACTGGAGTGAGCTAAACTCGGCAAAGTCCTGCAGCCAATTGCTCTCATCTCGTGATGTACAACCTCTGCAACGATATTTTTACTAATCATAAACCATTTTTGTCATACCATAAAACACAAGCTCTGTTTTACTTGTGCTGTTGTGCTCTTTGTAGTTCATTTCAATGAGCAGTGATATTATATTGTGATGTGATGCAATCATCCTCCGACCCATGGAATCGTAGCAGATTGTACAAAAAACAGGATAACGGGCTTTATTTATTTCGCGCCCACAAGTATGGTACGTTACCGTGATCATAAATAAAATAACGCCTTAATTTCATTCCAGTGTGATTCGCATTTCAAAACGGACAAAGGCAAAGCGTAAATAGCGATTTGATGAGGACAGTTACGTTGTGGGAAATAAGTAATTTATTATTTCCATGAAACTTTTCTGCGCCATTCTCCTTCAGAGAGTTTTCCTATAAAATAAAGTTAGGTTTTTATGCGCCAAAGCCAGTGTATGTAGTAAAGTTACATCCACTCGAGTTATGTAGGTATATTCCAACAAGTTTCCCCATTTGTCCACCGCCGCCATCAACACTGCACTGCGCTGCAGCCAGAAGCTAAGACTCCTACGACCACAAGTAATTTTCTTTTGACAAACAGAAACAAATCCTCTTCTCTTCCAGGAGTCGATCAGGAAGTTAATGGAATATGAGTAAAATTTGACGACTTTTGATACCTTTCTATTTGCAAAAAGTAATCAGCACCCAACACCCTCACTAGCCTCATTTTGTCTAAGCCGTTCCCTGTCGCTGCTAGACAATTCCATTATTATTACCACTGCTTTTATAGATTACCCCAAAAGAGAAAAAGAAGAGAAAATCGACATTTACTTCTTTACTGGCATCAGCATCTGTTGTAATGTGATACGATACCGAACAAACAGACAAAAATAGAGAAATTGAGTAGAAACGAAATCATGTTTTCTCTGCACTTACACACGCTCTTTTCTTCGAACAAGAAACTGTGTCAGCTCGTCGAGTACAGTAATCACTGCTATTATTACTATCAAGAATACGGAAATGCTGGGAATGTCTCAATGTATTTTGAGTGTCCTTCTTTGAGAAAAACGAAACAACGCTACTCAATCCAATCTATTGTCAACAATTTCACTTCCTCGTCTCTTATTTCCACTTCCTCTATGACTCTTTAACCTGCAATAAGATCCGGTAGAAATTCGATTCGTTTCGTGTTTTTCTACTTCTTCGTATTTAATTTTCCCCAGGAATCGACTGTTTCCGACAGGAAACAATATTATTCATATTGTTTGTTTTCTGTAACAAATGAAACTTTGACATTTTCTGCTCACGAGCACAGTTTAATCGATATTAATTGTCATTGTCGTTAGAAAATTTCATCATTTTCTGTGTAACCTTTCACTGCATTGTACTAGCAAATAAATGAACCGTATGTTTATTAATTACTCGTCTCGCGTGGCTTCACAAAGTCTTTATTTTTTATTTGATTTCATATGATTGACAACTTGGAACAAAAACTAAACAATAAGCTTCAAACCTTCTCGAACAATAGACCATTCAGTAAATTAGACAAATTCTCTGCAGCTCGAGAGCACGAGCACTTAATAAGCGCAAAGACAGACGCCAGTGTTTGGACATTGGACACAAAAAAATTTAGGGTGTGCACACAAAGTATCATTTCAGTTGTCATTGTAGTTGCTCGTGACAAGCTGTAATCGACGGATGTCTCTCTAATTCTATTCTCTCGTCGTGGTTTCCTTCCTTCCTTCCTCCTGAGCCAAACACCACTTTACCACTTACCATTAGAAAATTTCGTTTTGCTTATTTGCTTATAATTCTTCAGTAGACCGGTACATTATTAATGATCACTTAGTGTCAACTACTCCATAGAGGAAGCGAAGAGAAAGTAAGTTTATATCCATTAAGAGTAAGTAAAGACTCCTAGACTTGCCGAGCAGCAAGATGAAAGTAGCGTAAACGTGGGTGGTCTTAACCATAGCACTATACCAATCATGGTAATATTTATAGCGGAAGGATTTTCTCTACGGAATTGATGTTATGAAACTTACCATTACTGCAACCAATAAGAGGGCAATAAAGTGAGCGGATACAGAGCCACCACTAACGCAATAAAGTTGCTTTCTGAGCTAATGCTTTGCATGCTTGTTTTTTACTTGTAGTTAAAACTGTTAACACATCATCCATCAATTCCTTGAGTACACATGCAGCGTCATCTAATCCATGCATACCAAGAGGAAATCCAATAGAAAGAGCAAGAATTTAAGCCTCAATTTGCATTTAATTTCCTTTCTCCACTATTTTCTTTCCCTTCCTTTCTAATCGTCTGCTGGTCTGTCGATTGTTTAATAAACAGGGGCGATCGTTCACGTTGTATTGTATGCATTATGCATTATAACTATGTAGTAGAAAGTATTTGCAGTTTGGACGAAAACCAAAATAAGAAAATTGAGCTTGTCGCAATGAATGAATGAACTCTGATATTGCCATTGTAGAAATGACTTTACCAGAGCGCACACATTTCTCAGTGAGCATCGACTCCTGGACGAGTCAGTAAAGGTTGCATTTTATGTCACTCAGGTTCCAATTCTACTTTGCATTAAACGGAGAAAAAACTTTCCGTTGAATAATAGAGAATCGTACGTAATATGATGTGGTTGTGGTGATGTCGTGTCGCGTCTGTTATTGTTGTCGTGCTGGGTATGCATTGCATGGAGAAACAAAAAGTCATTTTCTCCTGCTACTACGATTTCCATTCCCTGCCAACTTTCATGAATGTTTAATTTACTAGTTCATAGTACTTTTACAGTTACATCACTGTACTTTCAAGATGCTCGGTTCTCAAAAAATACATCGAATTACATAGAAAGACGCATAAAAGCTTACGATGTTAAGTGGCAGGGCGGATAATATCTGTGTCCATAATACATTTGTATAATATCTCACATTGCATTTGTTTTCTTTCCTTTTCTTATTGTAGAGGCACGCAAGAAAAGTTAATGGAAGGTTATCATTATCAAGTATAACTTCCTCCACCTTTGGTTGCCTTTCCCTTGGTGGCACTGCGAAAACCAAGTACGAGCAACTTTTTTCGACTCTTGTGCTTTCACATAATAAGCTGGTATCATTCCACCTCTCACCCGCCTCTTTTCTAAGTGAATTGTGAAGTTAAAGAAGGGGCACTTTATTTACGTGGCTACGTGATTGTGAAGTGTTGTGCTTTCTCTTGTCCACACACAAACGCCATGAAGATCTGTGTCCAGCGAAAACCACTCGAGTCGAGTTCATTTTCTATTTTTTACCACACTCATCCTTGTTTTACATTTTAAAAAGCTATGCTCTTTATCTCTTCCATGTGCAAGACGGACAAATAAACAGAAAAGTGCTGTTTTGTTTTTGACCTTGTTCCATTGCTTCGTGTAGTGAAGTGATTACAAATTGTGATTTTCGACGATAAAGGACTAAACTTGAGAGTGGAAATTTTGGTGTAGAAAACTCCGCAGTTTATTGGAGGAGTGAAAGTTCTGCTGTGCTATTAAGCTAAGTTATTCAAGAGACATGTCAGTGAATATGAAGGCTGCTTGAGAAGTGTATAAACACCGGGAGTTCCAGTGCTTAATGGCACTTGAATGAACGAACAGTCCAATTATCCATCTCGAGAAATAATGTGTCCGCGTTCAGTAGTAACAGACCATACCAGAGAACGATAAGTTTCACAAAGGATTTTTCGAAGGAAAAAACCAATCGAGTTTGAAACATTTCCAAGTTCGAACAACACTTCAGATCACTCTTCTGACTCATGAAATATTACCGACTGGTATATTGTATACGAACGAAGGGAACGCGAGAAAGGAATTAATGAAATCCTGTGTTTACTTTGGTCGGCCAGAAAACATTTCCAGGCAAAGTTGCAAAATGTTGCCGTATGTATAAAGACCGTATACCGCACAATTTAGTTGCGAAAGGTAAAGTAAACACATCATCGATTGCGAAAATATTTGAAGAAAATTATATTCCAACGTTTAAAAGATTTCAGAAAACAACCTAAAATGTCCACAATTTTCGAAACCGGCCAAACAATTTTCTTTTAATAATGACTAGAAAATCTAGTGACTGTTTTAAAGCTGACGAACACACTACGTTGTAGTTATTAGTGTCAAGTTTGCAAACAAATACATATCGAGGACGAACAATAACTGCAAAAAAATCAATCCAAAATGAAATATGTCGAAAGCTGTTGAACATACAAAATTGTGCAAGTGTCTCCCTTAGGTTATAGATATCATCTACTCTATTTTTGAAGGAAATAAGAATAATGACTTTGTCATTGCTATGAATAGAATAAGCATCCTGTCCTTTCTTGTGTCTGCGAGTGAAAAGTGACGCGTAGCATAATACAGTCCCGTATCTTTTTGGCTCGGTGAGTTGAGTGAAAAAGGAGGAAAATCCCACTTGCTCGGAAAACAGCACGGTTCAAAGTCGTGCAATTGGTAAAAAAAATATTTTTCCTCTTCAATTCCTCCATCTTTTATCTTTTACGAGAAGGAAAAAACCCAGGCCAGTCAAAAAGAAAACTAGAGAAAGAGCCAGAAATTTATAGCTTGACGCTTTTATCGTCATGAGCTTGTTTAGTGGTGATTGTCAAGAGCTTGCTCCTTGTGCAGTTCCTTTGCATCAAAATGGGGATAACAACTTTGGTGGTTCGAACATCACTTCCTCGGCAGCAACGTCTTCGTCCGTTCAACATCATTCGCATTCACAAACGGCGTTGCCTCCATCACGAAAAGGTTCCATCGCTGCTGCTGTCGCTATCGAAAATGTCAGTGAAGTTGGCAGTGGCATGGAGGGAAGCGGAGGGAAAGGAAATCATCAGCAGGGTGAAACAACGATCGGTCCTCCTCAAACAACACAAACCCAAGAAGAGCCAAACGACGAGACAAAAATTACTCCCGCTCCTCTTTCCAGTGTTACCAGGTATGACAGAGGCAGAAAAAAAGTCCTTTTTATGTATATGAACATTTTATTTTTATGGTAAGGAGTAAAGAGTAAGCGTAAACTGGGGAGAAGGAGGTTCAAGATAATTGGAAGTGTTCAACTGGGCCACACGAAACATGCCATGAATCCCTTAGTACGTTACTCCATTTACCTTTTCTCAAACGAAAAACGTCGTCTACGTCAAAGATTATTTGTATGCAAGACAAACAACGAAAACATTCTCTGTTTGCTTTGCATAGGAATTGTATTTATCGTTGAAAATGCTTCTTTTCTTTCATCTCGTACAAAGTACGTAATAAAGTGTACAAAGGAAAAGTCTCTCGTAGGAAGAAAAGTAGGTGTGTGTACGCTGATTGTGATTTGCGATTCGGATGCTGGCATTTGAACTTGCGTAGATTGTAACTTGAATGCCAGTCACTCAGCCAAATTTTTATGTTCATTTGCCATGTGCAAATAAAATATAAAGTGAGAAAATGGAGTAATTGAGTTGAGTTGAGTTGCGTGCATCTGCTGCGCTTCCGCCCAAATGATTACAGCCTTAGGTTAGGTACATAATCACTTTCTTGTGTCTGATGAAGCAGCGACTATTGTCATAAAAGAACACTCATGTCCTGAATGAACAATTTGATACACGATTTTCACATTGAGGGATAATATTCAAAATAATCTGATTTTTCTGGCGACGGTTACTAAATTAATGAGTTGGAACTTGGACCAAGTAAAAATTTTGTTGTATTTCTAACAAGTTAGAAAATGAGTAGTTCGGGTGCAGAAACCACTCGATTTTGTTTATCTGGATTTCAGCACATGCTTGCCTTTTAACTTTGTTTCTCTCTCCCACACACGCAGACAGAAAGAACAAAAATGACGGAAATGTGATGTTGAAACGGTAAATCCAGCAGAGAAATAGGACAGTGATGTACACACATATATCAAGTCGCCAACTCGACTTTTGCGGTTGTGCACAAATGGAAATATCAGTTAAATGTAAAACGAATGTACCCCCGCATTTTGATCAAGCAGCATGGGAAAGATGTAAGCCTTTGTGGTTGAGGTAGAATTTTCTTTATTTCTGGGTGAAATACCTGGAATTCACTGGAGAAAGTTTTGAAAGGCTGCTGATTCTAGAGGAAGTAATTTATTTCGTGTTGTATAAGGTATTTTGAGTTCCCAACAACAAGAACAACAAGAGCAAAAGTCTGACAAGCTCACAGGTATTTCTGTGAAAGGGAGCCGCAATAAACTTTAAAAACTTCACTTGGTCAATTGTAAGTAAACAGGCATAAGTTATTCATGTGGCAGCTGCTGTTTGAAGCGTGGTTGTCGTTCTATGTCCATGTGCTCGTGTAATGTTATCGACCTGTCTGCTAGAAATTCGTTTAACTATTTATTTCCATTTTTCATATGTTTTTGTTTTCATTGTTTCAGGGTATTCAAGAAATGCGCTTCAAATGGGAGCTTGGCTTTGTACGTCGGCACGCGTACGGTGACGATAGAGGGGAGCCATTTAGGTAAGTTGTTTAATAAGGTATTTTTATTGGGCTATTGCATTTTGAATCAATAGAATAAGGTTTTCATAGATCTTCATCTTTATTTAGAGCCTCTGAAAGGGATCATAGTCCTTGACAAAGAATCTTTGCAACAAACCGTGTCTGATAATTTCCGTATCTGGTAATATTTAACAGTCTTTACGAATCTTCATATGTAATATATGTGTAGTACTATATAAATTGCTTTTTCATGCAAATCTAGGGGCCAAATTACGCTTACTTTTCGCTATGGAAGGGAAGATGAGGAGGTGCTCGGACTTCGTTTCTGTAACGAAGCAATTCTAGCATTAAAGCAACTGTGGCCACCCCTGCCTAAGGACCCGGAAGACCTTGAGGATGAAGAGCTCACTCCACTTCAGGTTTGTGTTGCTACTTTTCTCATTTTCATATTATTAAATAACATTCATCAATTACAGTTAATTACTTAGTCTAAAAGCAGCTAGAGCTTCACCAATGCTTTACATTCACACACACTCAATTCCTCAGTTCATAGCCACAGCTTTGCTACAAAACAAACAAAAGAGTCCTCCATTATTAAACACTTCTTTTCGTTCCTTTATTAAGCCTTCTTGTGTGCTTAGTTCATGTTCAGTCTAGTTCACATGTGTCCACTCATTATTCTTTAGCTACCTCCCTTCCCACGCGTTATAAATATAAATCTACATGTTACAAGTTGGATAGTCAATAACTCATTGGTTCATTAATGGAAAAGTTTGTGACCCAACTAGCATAATACACAGATAATATGATGTAAGAATATAAAAGTTTTCCATACATAATGCAGGCATGAGTTGAGGCTGTGCGGGAAAGTCATCAGCTATGTAAACTGCACACCAACCTGGAAAACATGTATTTATAATGAGTGGGATGAGTGAAGTGGGAAAGTATAGCGGTAGCAACGCCGGCGTCTTTATTTTCCTTCCATCATCAACCGAACTCAACTCCTACGTTTCCTCCATCTCTCAACACATTTCATTACAGTCCCTTATGAATCAGTTGTTTAGAGGAAGCGAGTGGATGGAGACCTTTCTTTCTCGGAACTGAGTCGACCGACCTGGGCCCAATTAAAATTTCAATATCCTTCCTCCCTCCCTCGGTTATTACACTGTACACTTTTATGAGAACAGTTGAGAAGGGAATGCCTACGCAAATTCAGATTCTTTCACAAGTGTGTCCACGAGTATCTCTTGATGCTGAGTTGTAAAAATGTAATAATGGTAAGTAGGCAAAGGACAATGATACTTTTAATACTTCTTCATCGTTGAAATAAAAATGAAAAATGGGAAAAGAAATGAAAAGTGGAAGATGCAGTTGTCCTTTGATCATGCGAATGAATAAAGTAGAGTCGAGTAGACCGTTTTCATTTCACAATAATAATAAAAATACTATTCCATTCGCTATGGGTCGATTTAAAAATGCATAGTGAACTCAGATGCTAATTACATCATATCATGCAGACCTTACGTGAAATTCGTTGAAGAGAAAGAAATGAGGTCATTTGATTTCCACATAAACAACATTTCATTTTATCATATATTTCCTGGCCTCATCTCACCATAATTATGTGAACTAATTTCTGGGGAAAACTGAGAGCCTTTGGAATGGAATGAGTGAGGAAAAGGTCATAAGGAAAATGGACACATGATGAAATGAAAGTAAAATGATCGTCTGGGACTAATCCAATTAGCTTGAATGAGCAACTTTAGGTTGAAGCATTTCCAGTTTTTAGATGCTTCCAGGTGTAGGTGATGCGATGGAGTGATGTTATTATACATTTTTATACATTTCCACATTCCTCAAATGGCACCATACGACTCACTTGAGCATTGTAAGAGCCTTTGGATGTAGTTACGAGGACAATAATAAAGCTTACCATTTCTTCATGATTGTTGGTAGTGTTGTGATATCCATCTAACCTAGCTCGTGATCATCTGCAAGCGGAGGAAGGCTCTGAATTAACGCCTACCCTTTGCAAATGTCGTCTTTATTTACAGTCAGACTCTCAATCAAGAATTTACGTCTTTTTGTACTTTTCCGTATCTGTTTGCTTCAATTTCAAGTTTAGCAAATATTGCATCAAAAAGTCGCACACTTCAAATGAAAAAGACGGAGATGGAGCAGATGCTTCTTGTCTTGGTTCATGTCTGTGAGAGGAGAGTGTAGCTGGAGTTATTGGAGTCACCACACATTTTTGAGTTCGAATTTTGTCACAAAAATCATATATTTATAGATCCAAGTGGTCTCCATCTAGTATAACTCGTAGGATCTCCTCTTTCTCGGTTCCACAGTTTCTCTAATAATGAAAGTGATGACATGAAATATTAATTCATTCCAAAAGAATTATATCGTTCTTAAATGCTTAAAGTGTATTAAATTGCAACGATTGTGTTCTAGAGTTCTGGATACCATCAGTGTCTACTACCATTGATTTATACTACTTCAAGACGATCACAGGTGACCTATGAAGTTGACTCTTAATCCTAACGGCTTCCAATTTCTCTTACCTATAAAAGAGGAGAGCTGTGAATGTTGTGACCCCAAACAAAAATGCCATTTCAGCTTGAAGTGAGTAACTCGTGTCACAATTTAGACTAATGTGGAACAAAAAATGGTTCCTGTAGGATTACACAGAAACCATCATCATTTCACGTAATTTAAAAACGGAACGGTTATTTTATGGTTCTTGAGAAGACAAAATCCACAAATAAGGAGTTTTCCATGAATCATGATAATAATTTTACCCGAATAGCACGTAACCGTCACCATTATCATGACATCACGGATAAAACGGTTCAACGATCTTTCTCCTTATTTCTCCCAAAATAACTAAAGAAATGACAAGAAATGAGAACATTCGAGGAAAATGAAAATAAAGAAAAAGATGAGCCAAGTCAACTCTTCAATCCACTCACTTAAACTGTCAAAAGGGAAGAATTCTCAGAGTTAATATTTCCAGTTTCTTCCAGTTTACCTCTTCCAATCTCTGCGACACACGTTGACGTGACAGTTCACGAGAAAGCACGCATTCAAATACAAAAGCATGTTTTTACATTATGTTTTGCCATCGTCAAAACTATAAGATGATGGGACACATACAAGACATTGACACAGAACATCCCCAGAAGGGAACACGTTAAGAATATAATCTCTGTTTGTAAAAAAGAGACTCAAGGCAGGAAAGGGAAAATTGAGAAATTGCAAAGAATGAATATTCGCGTAACCTAGCTCGAGAACAAGAAACCTTCTGGTACGTGATGCATTCATGTAAATGTATGTACGCAAACAAAGCAAGTTGATGTTGTTAGTACTTTCTTTCCCTTGTTTCTTACTTCTTTACGCTAGACTAGTTCTTTCTTCGAGTGATCGTCTCATCTCATCCTTAATATTAGATTTTTTGCTGTAACACTACTCCGGATTTTGTGTACATGTAGAACAAAACCAACTACTTCCCGCTGTGTGGCAAGATTTTCTAATATGGAAGCATCAATCTAGTTTTACTCTTCACTTGATCCCTCCTGCATTTTCAACACCAACTACATACTGCAACTTTCTCCTCCGCATTCTCATTTCTTATGGAAGCCACTGGGTCATAATAATGTTCTGCTGACTGTGTATTTGGACCCAGTTCAGCATCGGTCACTCGTTTCGCTTCTAGATTTTGGCTGATAATCGTGTACTGTGCTTAACATAAGTCACACTCTGGAAGAGAAAGTAGAGAAAAAATAAAATCCTTTTATCCATCCATGTAGACCAAATATGTTAAGAATATTGAAAAAAGATGTGATATGATGTGAAGCAGCAACTACAATAATATTCTACTCGGAGCTGGGTGTTATTTTTCTAATGATATCGCCTGAACGAGAGTAGGGGTTATGTATGTGTGCCAATTGTAGGTAGAATTCATATGTTGCATCGTTCGTTGCTAAAACTATATTGTAAGGGAAGAGGAGCGTGAATTTCATGCGGATGAAATTATGTGACTGGTGAAAAGATTCTTCTTGCTAAGCCAAAGAAAGCAGTGGAAGCAAAAGCAAGCAAAAGCAAAAGGCAGTAAAATAAAGTAAAGCCCTCTCCTATAACTCAACTTACTTGCCTGCACAGCCAATATGGAATGTTTACACTTTCTGCATGAATTCCTCTCATACAAATTTATATATTGTTATTGTTATTTTATGTCGACGCTATAACTTGAATTTCTAAGAATTAAGCCACATAATACAAAACAGGCACGTTAAGATACTACACCAGTCGATGCGAAGGTTTCGTCTTATAATCGTTTTCCCCATTTGGAGTAAAAAGAGAATGTGGCTCGGCTAAGCTAAACTAAACTGAAGAAAGGTGAGGTAAAAAGCGAGGCGGGCCTGTGCTTCACTTCTTTATAGCTGAACGAATTTACAAAAAAAAATGGCAGAAAGATAACATAACTTGGTCTGCCTCCATTCTCCACTTTTCCTTTTTCCATTCAGAATAGTTTCATTCTTACGCAGTTACTCTATTTTTCTTTTCTTTTTATTATTATGTGAATGCCCAGAATTTTGAACATTAACTTACAGATAGATGAGGAAGAGAAGAGGCGGAACTCTCTGACTGAATCTATGTTCTTTTTGTACCCACGTTGTACGTATAATAATATGTGTTTCGTACATATTATTATCTTACTTTCCCAGAAGGATTAAATATTCAAGAAAGAGCAGGAACGAAGGAAAAGAAGGATAATGGTTGCTTATGCTTTACTTGGGTGGAATGGAAGAGGAAGAAAAGGAAGGTAGCAAAAGAACGAGAAGTAATAGGCTTACCGAGTTACATGTATGTGGGACATGAATACCTTATGTGTTTATGTGGTGCTAGATGTTTTTGGTGTAGGTGTTTGTTTGTGTTTGCATAAAGTGAATGAGCTAACCTGAGCAGAATCAAGCTTTGAGAAAGCTCCTTTATTATTCTTATTATGATATACATACGTATAATAATTCCATTTCAATGGAAAAACTTTTTACTTGCTGCTCACCAAATAATAAAGTAAAGCAACACCGAATCGCCTCGTCAACAACTTATGCAGGGAAGACATTTTTACATCGTATAGACCTGACTGCTGCCATATGTAAATAAATACTACAATAATACTCTACTTTCTCCTACTTTCACCAACAAACACAAATACAAAGCAATGCAGTGCAATAAAAAAGCGAGAAGTTTTTTTCTCTCATCTCAGTTCAACTCACTTCACTCACAGTCACAGTTTGGAATGCTTTCTGCTTTGCGCAAACAAGCATCATAAAAACGTATGAAAAACGAGATGTTTTGCTAAAAATTACATTTTTACCCGGATAAAGATAGCTGTAGAGAGTAAAAAAGATGGAGGATGTTTTTGCACCACCTCGAATGCATCTTTTTCGCGTCCGCTTTCCCCTCATGCCAACTCTTAAAAAGGAGGTCCGACTTTTCGTGAGATAATGGATAGAAAGTTTGTGCATCACCAGTCACTACCATACCGCATAGTCAATAAGACTTTGACATGGACATTGCCTGCCAGCAGAAGGCCCAATTTAAGTGATTGGGTGAATTGTGTCCCAGTAGAACAGAGGAACTCTAGAGAAAGCTGACTGATTGAACTGGGGAACTTGAGTGAAAGCATTAGTGTAATCAATTACATGGATTAAACACGGAAAGACAAGACTGGAAAAGAAGATAAAGATAGAGATGAAATCAATAGCAACATTTATTATTTAGACACATTCAATAATAATGAATTTACTTGCAGCAGTCATAAATTATTCAAGCCTGAGTTACTGAGTTACCCTAACACATTCCGCTACTCACTGACATCACTCAGTTAGTTTAAAGTGGAAAAAGAAGAAGACAAGGAAATACTACTGCATACCTCGTCAGGAAACTAGTAGCTTTCTTTTAAAATGGGACACTTTCACTTTTCTTACCAACATATGCATCTGCTCACACACCACCAAACACATTTTATAACATGATGTAGACTTCGAGTGGCAAAACATACATTACAGCACATCACATCATCTTTCACAAGTAGCGTAAAAATAAATTCCTGACACAACAACACTAATGCACTTCAACATGAGAACTACAAGATGTACTTATCGTGATTTTTATTGTGTTCATGCTATAGGGTGTCTTACTGGAGCGAGTCAACTCATCAGCGAATTCGCCGTCAATCCATTCAGTGCCGTTTACTCTATGTGCAGGTCCAGTTGGTATAGGAGCGTTCCCACCTCCTCCGAGCGTGTTATTGGCTCCAGCCAAACCTTACAAAGGATCCCCGATAGGAACTCTTTACGACTTAAGGATTTATGCTTGTAAGTTATATTATGTTGTAAAATTGTTCTTTCTTCCTCGGCGACAAAAGCATAATAATAAAAGTAACAGTTATATTGGCCACATTAATACTTTCGAACCTACCTCCACGAACGACGATTGTGAAAACACAGGAGCCTGAAACAGGAGGATGACGGTATAATAGCGAAAGGATTATGTGGTCATCAATATGGCCATAAGAGAAGTGATAACAACGCCATTCACTCACTTCACTCTTGGTGAGAGATCATCAAGGAAAGTGCATTGCCGTAATTTGTTTCCCATTCCTTGACTTGAGTGTTCCGAACTTACTCTGGGTATGCTTTTGTGTGAGTCGCTTTGGCTGACTAGGCTAACTACGTGCTCCGTTCTCTTTTCAGTATCAAAGCATTATATCTTAACGATGTAATGTAAAAAGCACCCACTTTTTATGACAAGACACGATACACGTAGAAAAACTACTGCGACAATGCTCTTTGCTCTCATATATCAGTACCGTTCATGCACGTTCCAGTTGATCTTCTCCCACGTCCTAAATTGTGACTGTGTGGCTCAGAAGGTGAAAGTTGTTGCCTTTCCCTCTTTTTTAGTGATTCAAGAAAATTAAGTTCCTTTTATGAATAGGGAGGATGAAAAATTGTTCGAGAGACGATGAAAGGAAAAAGTATGAAAGGAAAGAGATTCTTTTTCGGTTAGTAGACTTGAGTCGGCTTTGTCATCGTAATAGTCATTCTCATTCTCATGTAGCTTCAAGTCTTATATAATAGAAAAACAACAATTTTCAATGTGGCCAATTTCCCAGTGATTCATGTTTCAAGTTTCATATGTTGACTTTCCTGCTTTGCTTACGCAGCGGAACGACCCGAAGAAAGACCTCCCAGGCGAAACACGATAAGGCTTGCCCTGAGAGCCGTTCAAACTCCACCGACAGAGGTCACGCTTGCCATCAATGGTTCAATCGAAAGTCGACCAACGATTCTAAGTCGCGGCAAAATTCGACTCCAGTGTGAATTGAGCACAAATGCCGTCCGTTATGGAGAGTCATTGGAAGTGAAGCTATCCATTCAGAATAACAGCCGCAGTTCAATACGTCGTATTTTGGTAATTGTAACCACATTGATATCTGAGTATTATTTAGAATGAATAATTAGCTTGCACATACGTAACTTGAAAGATAAGCCAGCACGTGGTAGATTTTTATTGACAAACCCATTTATTTATAACTTTACTTTTTTTGATATGGTTCCATATTCTATGATGTAAGCATATCAATCGCCACAAAAGAGGGATACTTTATTATTTTGTGGCTCACCTCCTACTTTCCCTTTCATTTCCTTTTTTCTGATTACACTATTTCATAATTTCATTCTTTGGCATTTCTATCATGACACATAAATCACATTTGAAATAATGGCGTGATTCGGTTTTTTATTTTCCCCACACTACTCGCTCCATGTCATGATATCAGCCCAACTTTCATAATAATTTATTTTCCTCGATTGTTAGCAAAATAATTTTTCAAACGATATGATAATGTGAATGTTGTTTGTTGTGTGTATCTAACCAAAAAGGTTTCCCTCATTCAACAAGTAGACGTGTGTATGTTCACCTCTGGAAAGTTCAAAAACATCGTGGGGTGCGCGGAGGACAGTGTAAGGCTAACTATTTTACAGATTGTTGTGTAATTAGCTAATTTACTCCAATTCCCGTTCAATTTTCTATACTTTGTACCCATTTACTTCTCTATAAGGATAATTAGTGAACTTTCTTGTGCCGTTGGCAATAAAAGATTGGGGCAACTGAAGAAGGCTGTTTTCATTGTCTCATTTCTACTTTCTTTTCTTTCGGAATAAAAGATTTTCCTCGTTCCTGGGGCTTCCTATCAAAAGCGATATACGCTGACTCCACAAAGGGGCCCAGCTCGTCAGTGGTTAGCCCTAGAGGAGGCTTTCGGACGTGAACCAGTTTTAGCCCCGTCCACCGTCGCGGATAACCTAGAGCCAAAGCTTGAATGTTCCTCGAATAAGGGCTCAGCCAGATCAAGAAACGTCTTCGCTATAATTGTATCTTATTACGTTAAGGTAAGAAGAGTAAACAGCCGTTACTTTTTTCTTTGCTCATTTAACCTTTTCTCGAGCGGTATCTTTTTTCGGACTAGAGTGGAAAATTCGTTTGTTTGATAATGGAAACGGAGGTAATTGCGCACGGTTATCATCATCCTCTATAATCATTCGCTTCCAAACTTATTTTCTCTTCTCTTCGGCAAACCAATAATTTTGTACAAGAATGATTTTCAGTGCTCAGAAAAGTTTCATGTATTTTTTATGATGAAGCGGTTCTCATTTTAAGAGTATACCAAGGAGCATGAACATTTCATACTACAGAGAAAAACAAAAATAGAAACTTCCCGTGTTCTTTATTAGAGCACGGAAATACGATCGTTTCCGTTCCTCGGGCTCTCCAACTTTTGGTATCAAAACTTTGGAAATGTTAAAAATGTTATCCAAAGTTGGTAATTTGTCTGTTGAGCAACACCGATATATTTAATGCGGAAAAGCTCGCTGAGATGTAGGAATTGTGGTGTAAAATTGTGTATTGGATAATATTCCGACTACCTCACCTTTCATGTAAGACCTACATGTAATGCGAATGCGAATAACTAATAGCAGAAAACGCAACCTGCATTTTTTCCTTTTATGGATTGACATTGGGAGAGGTTGAAGAAAGAAAGGTCCCGGAGAAAAGAAAGTCTCAGCTCTCTTAATAACATCAATTACTTTTCCTAAATTGTTCGTAATGTTCTCTTTCCAGGCAAAGCTCATTCTTGGGGGCCTGTCACTATGCCAGAGTCTCAAAGTGCCATTTGTTCTTCTGCCACCTCTAAATTGCGACGACCCCGACCCTTATCCTGGTAGTATGACAACTGGGATTAATTTCAACCCCTCAAGTATTATAACTTCCACCAGTGGCACTCCATTGAAAACTGGTGGCGCTTCGAGTCCAACGCAAACCCATCACCATCCTTCTCAAAATATTCCTGACGTCAGCACCAGCAGTAGTACAGGAGCAAACCTGCAAAATGTCACAGATTCCAGTGGCAGATCTCGGCAACAGAGTGAAGAAGATGAAGGTGAAAGAGGAAATCCAGCTACTACAACGACAGTCGCGCAAGTTGTCACGACTCAGCTCCACCAGCCCCAAATTCATCATCACCATCTCGTTTCGTCTCCTGCGACAACACCTTCGCCCGTTAGAGTTCCAAGTGTGGAGCATTTGTTCTGAAAAGAAAGAAATGCCTAAGACTCAATTACGCCTTTGATTTCCTCTTTTAACATCATTGCTTTTATAGAGTTTCCATCTTTATCCCAACAAATCTACACAGAGGAGACACGGGAAAAGGATTGGATGCTCAACTCCACCGTTTCAATCCCCAATTCCATGTAACCAATAACAAACTAACTGTAGCCGGATTTTTTCTTGAAAGGAGTCTTACTGAACTTTTGTCATTCATTACAATTGCGTCATTTGTGTTTGTTCTTCGTTCCTTCTGGTCGTTGATGAACAACACACGCCAACGTAGAAACCTTTCACATGAAATGTGGGATTTTAAATGGAAGCACTCGTAACACGATAGTTACCTCCGGTGAACTTTTCTCTCACGATACAAGTGATGTGTTGTTCTGTATGTGCGCACATAAATAAACTGCTGACAACCATAAAGCATCAGCAAAAACTCACTTTTTAGTCTCTACGAAATATACACTACAAATAATATGTTTAAGTAACTAATCAGAATCAGACTGATGGGAAAAAAGTTTATGTTTGTTTTGGAGAGTGCCACTGTTTCAGATAGTGCAATGCTTAAGGTAAATTAATAGGGGACAGTGGGCGGCAGGGAATATCCCTTTTTAATGTAACCTCTGTTTCGCCAATATAAATATAATATTTTATAAGCGATAAGTTGATACTTTCTGCTTCCTTACAGTTTTATAGTTGATACCTTTGTGGCCAATTAATTAGGATGAGCACGCACCAAAGTAATGGAGCTGGATAATGTAGCAGTAATGTATGAAAGTTTTAGAAGCACTTTGTACGTCAGAGCAGTAACAAACGCAGACCTATTCATTTTTACAGCCGAGTGAATAAAGTTGATGTGCTGCTCTAAGAGTGAACAAGTGAAATGATTGGCTTGCCCATAAAACTCTAGATCTTGTGGAAAGAGGATGGCATTATAAAACTTCCATTTATAGTTTATGACAACCGAACGGTATCAAATTAAAATACAAACTCTTGGGAAACGCAATCACCTCACAACTCATATGTACATCACAAGAGAATTGTATTGCGACAGTAGTGGCAAGAGACTAATATCCAACGGTGAAGTGAATAAGGACAAAAAGGGGAATGAAGCCACTTTTCGATTTATTAGCTTGATGTTGATGATGCTAATAGTAAAGTAGTGAGTGAGTGTCATTATTTTCACAGAGACGACATCGATATGATGAGATGACGCTTTCAGTAATGGTGTTGTCGACCAAACGAAAATGTCACCAAGTGGGAAGAATTGAGTGAGTGGTTAGAGAAAGTGGGAAAATCTTCATTTGTCACTTTTGTTCTTCTTTTAGCATTGTCGTATGACTTCTATGAGAAATGGAAGTTTATTACCTATCCTAGATGTTTTATGTGAACTGGTTCGATCAGACGAAAGTTCATCGAGACTTCAGGGGGTAAACCTCAGTTACTCATAAATCGCAATTTATATACCTTTCTTTGTCGTCACCAAAATATTACACGAGGAAGCATTGAGTCACGAGATCAAGCTCAGCCATGAAAAAAATAAAGATATATAACGTTTTTCCAATAAATGGAACAATCTTGACAATTGCAATGGTGAAAGTTAAGTTGTCAGCTCAGTGTCATTTGTTTTTTGGACACAATACAACTTGTGTGTAAGCCTGAAACTGATATTACGTTTCTGTTTTTGCTCTCCCGTCGTTCTACCATGTATCCCAAAAGCCAAGAGCCAGCAGTTTCCTATTTACCACAATTGGATTTCATTCCCTGTTCCATATATTACAACAACAAAAGTCGGGGTAATGTCAATGTATAAGAATCGCGGAATTCCTAGACCAGATATTTCTGTGGTTTCTTTCAGTTGTTACTAGACACGGTGGCTGCGACCCAACTCACATAAAATAGAAATGCTATAGTAAAATATTTCAGCTGTACCAAAATTTTCCTTCCTTTCCTTTTTCAACATAGAATTCCACCATTCGCATTCTCTTGTCCTCTCACCGTGAAACATCTAAGTGAGCTAGTTTATAACAGGTATTTGCAAAGTTCACAAGCTTGAGTGTACACACGGACGGAGAGGAACCGTTCGTTTTCTCTTCTGGGGCTCATCTCACCCACTCACTTCAAGTTGTAAACGGAATTATATTGTAAAACTGACGCTCTTTTGGCTACTAAAATAAAAAATGTGAAAACGAATGCACCATGTCCAGACTATGAGCCTAAGATTGTTATCTTGCTTCACATCACACAACATCTATCTCCAGCTCATCCAATCTCGAAGCCAATTGGAGTGTTATGTTTTTCATAAGTGTTGCGCTATTATGAATTTAATGAGAATGTATTATCCACGCAGACGACAAGGACAGACAGCGAGGAAGAGAAACAGCATCGGAGCATGGAACTGGAAAAGAAGCAGAATTGAAGCAGCCTTCATTTGTTAGAGGCAGCCTCAGGTGGGAAGTGGGAAGAAAAGAAGGGTGTGATCATTATTATTATTATCACCAATAACTCTGGCGTCAACGAAAAAAGTTTCTGTCTTTGTCACATCAGGACGGGCAAAATAAAATAACATACAGAGCATCTGTCTGCCAGTCTCTTGTGTCCCACTTCATGCATCCAGTTGTAGCCAGTAACCAGTCAGTATAGAATTCATTTAGCAATGAAGGAAAATGCTGCTGGTTTCTCCGAAAATTGTTGGAAAAGTGTCACTTCCACCAATGCGAGTTAGAGCTGGAAATTTGCAGCAGGAGCGAGTGTATTCTCACCCGAGGCGTCTCATTCTCATCTCATCTGTTCCTGTAGCCTTTGCCTGCTATTACCGTACGTATGTACTGAACTGCAAGCGTTGTCTGCAAATCTTGTCGTTGTCACAGTCATCATGACTTCTTGAGTCACTCCACAAGCAGGGGGAAATGATTTTCGAATGATAGAGTAAGTCAAATGTGTGTGATGTAAAATTCTCCTCAACTTTATCAAAACAACTCATCAAGCAACAGATTACGCTTACTATCTTCATGTGTGCTATCCAATTTTGTAGTCTACTATTAATGTAACAGGCAAACTACGAACCAGGCAGTGAAAATAGTGACAATGAAAACGATACAAAGCGTAACGTGCAAAAAAAAGAGAAATATTTAAAAATAGACGTAAAAATTCAAACTTAATGTAAATAGGAACACTTACCATTTTACTTTGCACATTGTGCTCTCTGAGAGAGCCTCTCTCCATTTTACCATGAAACGATCACACTGCTACTACATTCTACGATACAAAGAATTGATTTTCTCTGACTGAGAGTAAAACTGAGTGAAAGTTGAAATAAAACCGCTTGGGAAAAAAGATTAGGTCGAGCTTTTTTATAGAGTTATAGATTTTTATAAGTAAGATGATTGGCATTTTATATCTAAGTACATGTACTTTTGTCAGCAGAACTTTTCTCAATTTTTGGGAGTAAAAATATATCTCTATAGAAGAGTGTAGGTTTGACTACGTGTCTATTTTATTGCTGACAATGCACATTGGTCCCTGACGTTCCCTCATAACTTGTAAATTACAGATTCTGAATTATGGCATAAATTACTTTTTACCTCCCACTTGCCAATTTACATAGTCGAAAGCTCAGCCCCAACCGAGAAGCGAGATAATATTTTGCCAGAATCTAAATGAACTGTTTGTGACAATCAGAGTTGAATTTATTCCCCATATTTTATAAATTCATTCAGCAAGTTGCCAGCATTCAAAATTTTGTCTGATCAACTGTCAACTACCACGGCTATCACTTTCCTCTCACCTAACAGTTAGGCTTCCTTTAACCTAATTTTGACTTGTCCGTGGTTTTGTTCTCGGAAATGGTTGATACTCGAGAAGTAAATCTGGGACAGATTATTATGAGAAATACAAGCCAAGTCTACAGTTTCGGGAAACTTACGAATAAAAGTTAACAATTGTGAATATCTATAATCATCATTCTGGCACTTTTATTTCATCACTTTAAATTTTAGCATCTGAATTTATAATGGAAATAATGAATTAAATATTTGCTACCTCTCAGTAAATATTAAGCCTGTGAAACCGAATGGATTCGTAGTATATTTTATAATGTGGACTTTAAACCTGATATTTATCCAAATTATTCAGTTGGAATTGCGCAACAAAAATACATATCTCATCAATCCTTTGGAAAAGTGCCGTGACTTCCATCTCCACAAACTACGCAATAGTTGTCGAACACAGTCGACGACATTGATTGTACGCATTTACAGTTACCTCCCGACAGGAAAATGGGTATGAATTTAGCAAAAACAAGTCTAGTCTTTAATTAAGTCTCACATTGAAAACTTGAAAAAGTGAACTCATCAATGTGTTTCAAAGAAACGAATCAGTTCCAATTTCAGCTCTTTTGTGCTCAGTGGCACTATATTTAAAAGAGACTGGAAAAAACTCTGCATTAAATGAAATAAACTGGGAATTTTGTTAAATTCAATTTATTCTAGTCCAACATTCTTTTCGTGTTATTTATTATTTTATTAGCTGCTATTTAATATGGGTCTATTTAATATGGGTAGGTATGTAAGTACTTAATAAATAGAACGTAATTAAATAAAGAAAGTTTGTCAAATTGGATACAATTTTTTATTCACAAACCCGATTCCCAGTAACTTTTTACAATTTCATGAATCTCGTGGAACTAGTCAATAATTAACATGGAAAGGAGAATTAGAAGAAAATGGAGCCAGAACAGGAGTTTCTGCGTGCTTATCGTGCTTTGTCTTATAATTGATTTAATAACTGTTCTGCTACTGGGCTTCCTCTTTAGGCCTACCTCCGTTGTATTTAAGTAATACATTCGCCATTATCAATATTTAAGTACTTTTATTGTGTATAATTTTGTAAATATGCGAATTGCAGTAAAAATATTTTATTTGGCTCTCAGAGGATCTTAATTATTGATATATTGCTTTAACTTTATAGAAGCAAAAATATTTACTTCATATTTGATAAAGTATAAATGATTTGAGGAGCTCTGCGGTGCAGTTATCAATATGGGGTATTATGAAATGAACAAGCGTTCATGGTTATGGTTAAACGTTAAGTATAAAGTGATATTAATATTACTTATCGTGATGATTGCTAAAGAATCATCAAATGAAATAGCATTTGACATATATTAAGTACCGGTATAAGTTTAAATAAAATGGTGCACATGTTCTTATGCTGCATGTGCACGTTTAAGTTTAATGGATGTTAGAGATAAATATAATTAATGTGTATCTAACCAAGAAAGGGAGTCAGTGAGTCAGTCGGTAGAACCAGAGGAAAGTAAAATGTTCACAACAAATTATAACTTACATGGTACTAATGATAATTATATCAGTATTTACGACGAGATAAACAGTTTTGTACTCCCCTTTAACTATGTAATTGTACATAAATGCTGAAAACTACAAATCACTTACCTAAATGCTATACTGTTCATCTAATTATATTATTGTACTGTTGTAATTTTTATTGCTACATAAAACGGAATTAAAGAATTTAAAACCGAATGAAGGATTCTAAGAAACTCTTTGCATCCGAAAATAACTTATAATTTCGCCAGCGAATCCAAATGTTACCACCTCTTGGCTTTTGCGGTTACAATAAGCTGGTCATATTCGATACAACCTACTTTTGCGTCATGAAAACTGAGAAGAGTAAAATTAGTTTTTGTGAAACTGACACAGAATTTGTTCCACAGGACTGGCTTACCCTGGCCTGTCTTACCATCGCCGTTTCCTATATGTACGCCTTGGCATGTCATACACGTAATAGTGGGTAATGACGAGAAGGTAACCGCGAAAATATATTCTCTGACATTTTAATTATTTTTCACCAGCGTGTGCTGATGGAGTGATGCGCACAACTTTTTTCCTTACGTCCAGAGAGACCTACGCACAGCAATCAAAATCGGACAAGAGGCATTTCCCGTTAAACATTAATTTTATCGTAAAAGTGCCATTAATACCAAGACCCACTTAAAACCAATTTCTCTCTGTGGAGGCGATAAATTATAATTGAAACCGTAACACTGAAATGGATTTTATAAACTATCCAGGAAAGTGGTGTCAGTGAAATTTGAGACGATGAAGATGGAGCACTCATAGACCTGCGTTTTGTCACCATCACGTCATCATCAGAGGGAGAACGAGAAAGGTAAAAGAATCAAGGAGGACAAGAAGGCGGCTTACGTTGCTTTTGTTTAAAACTCAAACATAAATCATCTTTCCTTCTAAGAAGTTTGTAGTACCTGTCACAAACTTTCTCTTTCATAAACCAAAATCTGAGATAAAAGAAGAGAAAAGACGCTGCTTTCCTTCTTCCCAAAATTACTTTTATTTTTTGGTTTTTGCACTAATGCTATTATACTGTGGAATGGACTTTATGTGTTTTGCTCTGGTTCTGCTATCTACGAATGTAAGCGGCTAAAATGGACGTCTTAGTTTAGTACCATATAAATCTTGGAAACTTGGGTTTCCCACGATTGAAAACCCTGGAAATCATTCAGAGATAGCTCTTGTCTCGTAAAATACACTTTGTCCACTTATCTGGATCTCTCTCTAAAGTTCTGAAATCCAACACTCACGAATAAATCTAACTGTCGCATAAAATTTGTATTTATCAAGTTTTTGGTGATAAAATGGTGATCAGCGGCATAAGCACTATCTAGTGTCCGGCTCGTTCCAAATGACATATTTTGACAAGATTACATGATTTGTTTGCACTTCCTTTGGACACCTAATGAGAGACATAAGAGCAATTAATGAATTTTGCAAACAAAGCCAAAGCTAGCATTTTGTTTTGACACCCCTTAGTGTTCGTTTTTCAATTATGGCGTATTTTATTAGTATGGAAGTCACATTTTTATAAAGTACTGGTTCCACAGCACCAGTCTTTTTCAAAAGGACAGTTATCTCTCAGTTGATTTATGAAAACGATCCGACCGCTTGCTTCCACACAATAGATTGGTTATCTTCATTTCAATCTTGTACATATTTTTTTCACGCAATACTTTGACAAAACCAAAACCTTTCTCTATGTACGTAATACACAAATTGTTTTTTTAATTCGTCGTTTTTCACAATTTTGACATCAATAATATATCCACATTTCCATGAAGAGTTTGACGTTTGTGGAGGGGGTGGCGAATTTAATAAATGAGCAACGGCATTAATTAGGGCTACAAATACACATCTTCGTCAGTGTTACCCTATTATAATATTTTGAAAAGTGTAATCCTGACTTTTACACGCAAGCGTAGCTGCAAGCTAAAAAGACAGCAATTTTTTTCCTCTTCATTAACTGCAAACATTTTTTTGTGCCAACGTAGAAACTCTATTGTTATTCATGCGTCTCATGCGATTTGTGCGATGAGATCAGGCGATCCATGTTTTGGCATTATTCTGCGTACGTAATTCTGTGTCGTTTCGTGCCTTATCGGCATCCAAAGGAAATTTACATCTCTCCGAACGATGCGCGCTAAGCTGACGCAGGATAAAGATAAAGATGAAACTCTCTTTTTTGTTATTCAAGCAGAAAATAGCTAGAAGACTTGAATATTAAGATGAGCTTTTTTCTTTCATTCAAATAAAAGAGTACCTGCGAACGCAAACGGCTGAATTGAACGAAGCAACTGACGCTGACGATGCCTCGCCATGATGAGCTCGTTCTTTTGTTGGACGTTCACTCGCTCAGACTCAGACTCTTCGTAGCTGGAGGATCCACATCCACCTGCACCTGCTACATACATTCATTTTCATCTCATTCCGTTGATTCGGTAATTCACAAAATGCCACACAAACTGTGCATTCATTAGATGCAATGTTACTTCCCTGAAACACATTTTTTATTTTTTAACACACCGCATCCAGCAGCGGGCCAGTAATTATCATAGTTGTATGAAATGATGACGGTGATTATTTTTATAATAATGATCGGTTGATGAAGGAGAGAAGAGCCTTGCTTTGTTTATAAGGTTGACAGTGTGCACAAAAAATGAAGCTGACACTACTTGTTTCATTTATTAATAATACAATGCTCGCCGTACTTGATATTTTCTTTCGGTAATATGATGGTATCATCGCATTCGAAGACTTAGGATTCGTGTCCCAACTTTTCAACGCTAGTCGCTTCATTACTCCTTTTCATAGCATTACATTTTATAGAAGGAGAGTGTCCATTATAATATAATACCAGGCGAGAACCATTTTGGGCCAGGGCCATTAAAAGGAATTCATAATTCCACGTGAATCTCACAGTGAACGAAAACAACTCATCAGTCAAGTTTGCAAATGTCTCTTGTAAATGTAGAAACTGTTTAACTTACCAATTTGTCAGACCTAAGTTGTTCCAAACGCAAATGCTGTTTCATTGGCTTTATTTCGGCGGTGTGTTGTGTGTGTGTCTAATGACAAGATGGTCTTCGGGAAAAAATGTTTTTTGATAAAAAAAACTGGTATTGTACAAAAAAAATCTCTAGACCTTTTAGCGCATTTTATCTCAATGCACAATATAAGAAATAAGCAAAAAGAACATCGTTTTATGATTTGCTGTGCGGATGAGATAAATTAAAAATAAAAATAAAAATTTAAACAAAATGGCTGTGATTTGTGGTGGGTAAAAACGACGTATTTTATTCATTGATTCTTTTCTCTTTCCTCATTCAGACAATCCCTGTTTTTTTTTCAAGTAGTTCATCATCGTCTTCATGAATCAAGCTCATGAATCTTAGACATCCATCTTCATCTTGTGGCACAAGCGCAAGCGGACATTTATCAAGTGAAGTATAGGCAAGTAGTTAAAAGCATAAATACATTTTTAAAACGGGGGAGGCATACGACAAAAGCCCTCCCACACAAGTCGTGTAGGTATTTAGTGTGTGAGGACAAGAAAGTAAACAAACGAAGCAATTCAATTTGACGTTAAATGAAGCACTAAATGGCCCAGCAATCATAATATAATCATAGAAGTACGGCCAAGATTGCAGCAGATTGTAAACTCTGCTCAATAATGAATTTTTAGATTATATCCACCGAAAGACTGAGAGATATTCAGAGGGACGGAGGTCAACTCGAATTTTATGTTATTATTCTGTAAAAGTGTTACGTTCGATGAATGCTAATCAACTTTGACGATGTTGATGATGAGCCAGCGCTTGTGACTGCGATTGCGACCGACTGAGTTGAGAGAAGCGGAGGTGATTATGATGATGACGAAGGTTTCGATAAATAAATGCTTTTTGCTTCTTTCTTCGTCTCAACAAAACTGAACCAAGTCTGTTGCTGAACTCTGACATTAAAATATACATAGAAAAAAGTGAGGCTGATGATAGTCGATGAAATGGACTTGGTCGGCTAACCAAATCTCTAACCGACCCACAGAAACCCATTCGGACGTTCTCTCGTCGGTGATGATGCATGTTTTGTTGCGTCTAGTCAAATCCTATTCAGTAGAATAATACGCCATCAATGTAGAATTTAATAATTCCTTCTTTGCTTGCATCAATCCCCGTTTCATTATCCTCGTCATCATCTTCGCATCACCATCCGCATTATCTCCAGCATCAGCCTCAGCTTCGACCAACTGTAAAACATAGCATCAAACCTTTTTCCATTCTTTTCCACACACTAATAAAAGCTTAAAACTAACGTAGTTTATTACTAAAGACAGAGAATGTTCCATTCACTAGTAGAGACATATTTTCTGTCCTGCTACATTACTTCCTTTCAGGCGCTTCCTTCATTTCTTTTCCGTACAAAAGAACTGGACCATCCTAGTTGAGTTAGCAAGTCAGCAAAGGGAAAGCACTGACTGAAGAAAGAAAAGAGCCTGTGAGAAGAGAGGAAAGAAACGAGCATTGATTGCGACGTCCCAATTTATATCGAAGGATGCACATGGTGAATATAGGAAAGATTTGAGTTGAGTTTAGTCATAAAGTGCTTTGTTGTGTTGTTTTGTGTCGCAGAGCATCGCAGACGTCCCATTTTCCTTGCCTGTCTCTGACGATTCAATTCATTCTTTTTTCCTCGCACAACAGCTCCACTCTCTCCATTAAAAGCACTCGGCCCATACTTTTACAACTTCACTATCTTCTTTCTGTCTTCACTTTTTCTCCAGGATGAGTGTACCAGTTGCGGCATGAGTATACAGCCCAGCTACACTTTTTCTCTCAACTTCATTCTTTTCCTTTCGCTGATTGTTATGCTGCTCTTTTTCCTGTACCCGTCGAGCCTTTCCCTTTTCCCTTGGCTCTTTTCGCTGAACAACCCAACGCAACGTTAACGCAATGCGAGGAGAGAGCTGAAGGAGATCAGCGGAGAGAAAATTGGCTGAAGAGAGGAAGAATGAAAAGGGAGTTAAATTTAAGTTGGCTTGATTCGATCCCGGTTTTCCTCCACCACTCGATCTCGATCTCCTCTTCATTCACTCCACTCCGATCTTCTTCATTTTCCAATTTCGAATTTGAAAGAATATAAAAAGAAAAGAATATAAAATTCGCCGGATAATAAATATCGAATCTTCGTCATCCTCAACAACGATGATGATGACGTCCGAAATTTCTTTCCTCAATTCAACATTTTCATTAAACCTAATAACTATAAAGCCAGGGAAAGAATTATATTTGACATCTGTTCCCCAGATCCCGTGTGTTCTCAGTTCTGACTTTCGTTGGGTAAGTTGAGCCGGGAATCTCTCGCGGGGTTCTTACTTCTTTCAGCTTGTCTAACTTTGTCTCTACATGAGAGTTAAGAGAAGAGACTGCCGATCCACTGAAATGAGAGAACGCTTGATTTTGTTAAAATAAGTAAAATGAAATCGATTCTTCTACCACGCCAGACTGGGTAGATAGAGTTAACTCCAGCTTCCATTTCATTACGAAATGCGACGAATCCAAACCAGGTAAGGTGTTTGCTACAATGCTACCTATCATTATAATGCTTATTATTATGAGTGATGAAAATCCTTAAATGGAAATCTCCATTGTCAGCTACCAATGTCATCGTCTGTTGTCTACATTATAGAAGTTATTAATAACACTAAAACCGTACAAAGCTGCAACCATCAACATTCATCAATATCAATAACACTGACTAATGGACAAAAACCAAGAAATTGGATACATTCGGTAGGATTATCTAGCACTTTACTCCATTTCCAGTTCACGAGACTGCAGCTGCAAGAGATCCTAATGTAAAACTGAAGTGTTTCTGTAACTAACTTCTGAATCTTAAAAAGAAATCGAAGCCTCAGTCACACGAAAAGTTTAAATCAAATGACATAAATATTTCTGACAAAATAACAATTATTTATAATTGTGAGTGTAAATCCAAATATGTAATGATGTATTCAAAAGTGTATTAAGTTGTCTGTTGTTAGTTTGCCTTTCGGTTGTCATTATAATGGTGTTTGTACGTCTTTAACAACAAAACCCCAGAAGATATTATTACATTAAGTTAAAAGTTCTCTTTCTTTTCTTTATTCAGTGATTTTGATGGGGTCTTTTAAACTTTAGAACTTTTCAATCGAAAAGATGAAAAAATCAGAAAAGGAATTTTCCATTTTTTTTTACCTTTCTCAGTGTCTACTTACTTTCAGCAATGGCGTCATTAGCATGCTTAATTTTGGCTCGTCGACAAAAATGGCAGCGCAACGGCAGCGGTCTTTTCTTCTAAACTGAAAAAAAAACGTTAAAATGTAATTCATTTTTCATCATTTTGATGATTTTTTTTGTATTTTAAACGCATAAATTGAAGGCTTTTGGCTTTGATCTGGCTTGTAGTTCCATGTCATCGTCATTTTTATTTTTCATTATTATCAAATCATAATAATGAAAATGATTCGTGCCAGCAAAGATTATAACCGGCAGCATTATATGTGTCATGTAGAATTTCTTTGTGTGTGCCACTTCACTTCGTCAGATGTTATAATTATACTGTTGGCGGTCACTCATAATAATTTTCTGCATATTTTTATTAAACGAAAACATTTCATGTTCATTTATTTAAAAAGAAATTCTAAAGGATGACTCATCCCCATCATGCAAATTGGATTTTTTCTTGCAACAAACAAATCTCAGAGTATTTTTAACCTTCTCACAAAATTTTCTGTAAAAAAAACCTCTTAGTTTGTAAAAAGGTAGTGCAGGATAAACATATAATTACAATTCTTCCCGGTGGCGTGTCCATACATCCACACGTTCGCGTTTGCCACTTTTACATCATTTTTAAACACACCTTGAAGACCTCCTCGGTTCACAAAACAGAAAACGAAAGGAAAAGGTAGAGTATGTTGAGAATAAAGATATGCGATCACAAGACCAAGTGTAAAAAATGATACTCAAAAAGCTGTATGCTCATTCGTGTGCAGCAAACAAGCAACTGAGCAATAACATTAATATATTTCCACTGTAACTCTTCAACAACCCATTTTTCAGACATCATTTAACAAACTTGCTGTACCCTGCGAGTCATTACACAAAGTGTACACTTATCATAATACAAAGTGTAGCTGATTATCTCTGCAGCAGCATGTGCTAGACTCAACCCTCCACTCATCTAGACTATCATAAGCGAAACTATGTTTTTATGGAGGTAGTCAAGTCCGCCACTCGCATTTCTGGTACCTTTATTTCAAAGAAAAAACTCGACGGGTTTTAATATCTTGTTCCCGTAAAATTGGCTTCAGGCACAAGACGAAGACGTGTGTGCCGTATCGTATCAGTAAAAAACTTTTTTTCCTTCTTGTTTTCCTTCATTTTCGTTTGTTTTCGTCGACTTATTCTCTGGCGTTATAAAGATTTTTTTTCTTTCATTTGCTGACTGCCTTTTCGCTTCGTTTTGCTTACCATGCTTTTTCTTCTCATCGTCTTTGCTTTTCCTTGCTTCCTAACTTCGCTTCTTCCATTTTCAGCCCTTTGGACAAAATATATTTCTCTATGTGTGGATAAAATATTTGTTGTTGTTCTTCATTTACCTTACTTTATCTTTTCCTTACCTGCACCATATTGCCTCACTCTTTTTGCCCGTTTGCTCGAAAAACAAGCTCTCACATCGCCGCATTATCATCTTTCATTTATTCTCCTCTCCTTAGTTATTGAACGTTCACCAAAGTTTGAGCAAAGTATAGTGAAATAAAACGAATAAGAAATATTTTGTTTAAGTTATAAGTAGCAATATCTACCGGAGGTTTGTGTCCTGCCGCGATAAAATGTGATGGAAGAAATATTTTGTGAGAAACGAATCCATTACTTATATTTAAGTTTCGAATATAAGCGTTAAGAAACAGATAAGCTGTCTGTTTCCGAGATGATATTGTAAAAGTAACTTTTCTGTTTTTCTTCACAATTTGTTAGGCTTGAGTACGGTAGCTATTTAAAAATTTTACTTTGCCCTTCTCCTTTGAATGGGGTCAAACCGAAGCTCTTTTTCCCTCTTTCCATTTCAACCCATGAAGACATCAACTTTTCGGTTATGCATTTTTGTTGTTGTCACTAGTCATTTGTCACGCTCATGCCACTTCGTCTCAGCGTAGTCTTGCCTCTCTCGGGTGGCACCATTTATAATGAAGTGGAATGGATAGGATATGACGAGCGGTTGACGAAATGAGTATGACAATGTTTTTATGGCTAATGTCCATCATCCAACTGAAATACGCAGGCTCAGTCATTGATAAAACTGTCTAAACTTAAGAGTAAAGGAAAACTTTCTTGTCACACATTCTTAAACAACTTAAACTTGTACATTGAGTGCTTACTATCAGATTGTTTCTCTTCGTGGTTGTTGCTACTCTCTGAAAGAAAGTTGGCCTAAAATGAGAATCAAAATTGAGCTACAGCCCAAGAAGGAAAATAAAACTGTACTGCTCTTTCATGCTCGGACTATCAGTGAGAACTCTGTTTCGGTTCGAGTTAAGAATGCGTACGGGCAAACGAAGATGAGGATGGGAAAAGTATAAAAATGGAGATACAAATTATAGCAAGCGACATCAAGGATTCAATGTACATCAACAACATGTTGCGGTCTGAGAATTTCTCAAGTAACCCTCTGTGGTCGCCTGACGTCTGACAATAACTGTCAATGGACATGCAATGCAAACCTTCCTCACTTTGGATCCACTTGAGCTCTCTACTTGATGATGATGTTCAAGTTCAGTTGAGTTGAGTTTTAAGATGGTGAGGGAGGATAAGCTACGGACATATATGGACATACAACACAATGAATGGCCATCCAAGTTAAAAGTGAATCCAATACTCTATTTATCAGCTGTCACTACTTTAGCATCAACAACATCCACTTTCATTCATTATGCATGAGTTCCAAAGATAGTCACAAACCATGGCTAGAATACATAGTTTGTTTATGCACGCATGCCAATGACTGCCATTTTATGAAACTTACCCATCTGAAAAAGAAAGCAAAATCTGTTGTTGCTTGACTTCTCACCCACTACCTCAATTTATAACTGCATAGTTTATATGTGGAGCATCCTTCTAACTTAAATAAAGGTCCCTAAAACATGATTGGCTTCCTTTGTTACAGTAAGAGGAAAGGCCGGTGTTTACATTTTGGCAGTTTTCTTTTTGGTCCGGGTTTTATTTATCCCAAATGTTTTTATACGGATCATGCTTCAGGCTCCCGAATAAATAAACAACAAACAGAATATGTGTATATTAATAATATTACTTAGCATAAAATTCACAAAGTTTTCATATACGCATTTACAGTATCGTCAGCTAGAAAATGTTAAAATTAAATTAATGGACTGTGTATATGCGTTATGCAAGGTAGAATAATCAGTGTTAGCTTTTCATGCGCCATAGTTCTATATGAAATCCTCTATAAAGATTATTCAATTAAACTTTGTTTGATTTGAAACTTCCGATTGTATTCGCTTTCGTAGGAGTATTTGATTTCATATTTTACGCCAAACTAACTTTGTTATTTTTCGGAAAGTAGGATATCCTGCTTAAGTAGACTAAAGTTTGGTAAACAAAAAATATGATATGAAAGATATTTTATAATGTCGAAAAAATGATTAATAGAAGGATGTTTAAATGTCCTACAACGGGCTGCTACTAATAACTCTAATAATCCTCCAAACATGTGTCATGGATGGATGTATATATCTATTAGAAATTTCATAGACACAAAGAAAACAATATTTTTTCTCCCGTTCTCTTCATTATTCTTGTACCAGCTACAAAAGCAAAACGAAGCTTCTTTCACTTATTTACATCTGTGCCTGAGCAGGAAGTCTACTGCTGTGAAGTAACTTTTAGGTACATATTGGTAAAATGAGTGCTTTTCAGACACTTTTTTTTTGCTTAAGTAGGTACGTAGAAAAAGGAGTTTGACACTACTATACTTTCACGACAAAAAATTCGTCACGTTTAAAGGAGAGAGGAAGATGGACAAAGACGAAAACTTTTACTTTGCTTATGAAAAACTTTTTAGAGTACAACATGACTCATTTTTGGCTAAAAGCAAGTAGAAATCTACTTTTGTACATACTTATGGCTACACTTTCAGTCGCAGTCACAGACGATGATTTTTTTCTTAATTTCTTTTTCCTGTCAGGCTACACTTACATTACACTGATAAAATGGAATGCGGCTTTTGTTTAAAAACTTTAGTTCTTTTTTCATTATGACAAAAGTTGGCCAGATTATGTTTTCTTTCCATGTACATTTTATATAAAGTATTTATTATTTCAAAAAAATATTAGCTAAAACTAAAGGTTTCTATCGGAAGTCGAGCTGTCAACTCCGAGAAAGCCTGTACACAAATATGGATGAAAAACATCATAATATTTTGTTAGAGTTGTGTGATTTGAAGAATGAAATTGTTAGTTAGCTTTTCCTTAAGTAAAAACTTGTGCCTTTCTTAGCTTTATCGGTGCGACAGAGAGACGGAAGAGTACAGCATAGCATTATGAAAACCCGCTGTCGCACTGACTTTATTAAGTAGAGCTACTTTCTTACCTCAGCTCATCTCATTGATTTTTTTCCTTTCACAAATATTTTAACCTTTCAACTTTTAAGAACTGTGGAAATTGTGAAAACCATGAACGTAACCTGCTCTGATACGAAGGCATAACTAAAATTTGCATCTGTAATCCATAAGTAAAAAGCAAACTCGAAAAATGAATAGTTGCTATTTTTCAATCAAATAATTTATAACATAGTAAAATTGGTTTTACAAAATGCGTGCGCTGTGACAGACAAGAAGACCTTGTCAATAATTGTCCTTTTAATAACTTGGATTTTTAGGCTACAATTGGAAATAGCAAAAAACAAAGGATCAGTATAACATCGCAAAAATGCATATAAATGCTGTAAAAATGAGATGATGACTTCACGAAACACTCGTTTTTAAAATCAAGGTATCATATGATTGCCATCATAAATCTTTTCATTTTTATATCTGCATGCATATTTCCAAATCGATAATAATAGTGGACTCATGGTTGAGTGTATAATATTCCATTATTACTATATCATCCTGGAATATCGTTACGTGCTCACAACAAGCAGGAGAAGGAGGAGTTGGAGTAAAAAAAGTTAAGGTATGAGGAGGCAGAAGAAAGACGGGATATTAAACTGTCATGTCATGTATTATGCATTGCATGTGTTCGAGTGTAAAATATATGAAAATGAGTCTCTGAAGTGGGAAGATGTTCTTCATGGTTAACATATTGAATTTCCAGGCTACACTGTCATTAGTATATTTCCTTATATGATATATTTATAAGTATATTATTGGGACAGAAAGAAGTGTTTTTATTTACATTATTTACACGTCCAGTAATCCCTTGTTAGACGGAAATTTGTTCAGTGCGAAGCGAGCGTGTGTTAACAAACAACCTAAATACAAGTGAAATGATTACGAATGTATGCGAGAAGTTATAGAAAGAAGCGGAGCGGAGAAACATCTCCATTTTATGTATGCATGTTACTTCGGAGCTTCTAGGAAACTCGCTTTTCTTTAGACTTCCAATTTGAACACAATGAACTTCTCCCACCAAAGGCACCTTTTGTCCCCATTTTCTTCCAGAAAAGTCACATCGCATCGTGTTCAAACTCGTCGCGTCCTCATTTGTATTATGTCCCAGATTAATTCATTCCCCAACATCAAAAAGTCATCCTCTAGTTAAAGGTTATTTATGTGCCTACCTCCATTTTTACGAGGATGGCAACGTATTTAAATAAAATCATATAAAAGGTGGATGAATTGCTTTATCTAATTAATTTGCACGAATTATAATCGGCCCATCTCATCTCATCAATTACCATACCAAAGGACATTTAGCAGGGAAACTATTCAAAGCTTTAATTGTATTTTCTATTAAGCTACGGGCTATGGGCCAATAATTATTGTAGCATGCAACGAAACGAATATTAATTTAGGCTTTGAGACTTACTTAATAAGCCATTAAGGATTTGATTTGTTATTTTTTTCGTCAAAATGCCATGCACGTATTTCGTCGGAGTTACTATTGGTAAACTACCACTACTGCCTTTCAGTACAATTCTATGCGCTTAGTTTTTCGCTGTACAGTTTGCTCGCTTCATAAAATGATTTATGGTGAAATCTATACCAGAAACGTCTTCTCAACAACATAATTCATGTTCAAGTTTACTTTTGCAAGTTTTCATCTCAACCCCTCTTCTTATTATACACAATACGATAAATATGCATAGGTACATATACAGATATTTTGTCTTGCTTGTACAAATCATAACTGGTACGTACTTATATTGTACATATGTATCCATGTTGTGTCCATATTAATCACGAATACAAATGTACACGATTTTTTTTGCATTTGCATTAACATGAAATCCCTGCTCGTGTTTATCAATAGTGATTTTCTCCTCTGTTGCTTACTTAATCTTTTTTGATCGTTTGCATAATATCGTTTCGGTTCCTCCTTCCTGTCAATACAATCTACTGTCTTCCTATCCTTTGACCACATGAAAATGATGTGTGTCCATTCGAACTTGTTACAATGATGCAAAATGCAATCTATCATGGCTTTTTATACATAAAAATGAAATATTTATAAATTATAAGAATACATTGGAAATACCTATACCAAACACCGACTCAATCAAAATTTAATATTTTTTAAATAAGCGCAATGAAGTGGAGTCGGGTCGGCTCATTGTGATTCCACAATTAATAATCACCATGCATCAGTTGTTCAGTTCAAGTATTTTTGCTTGAGGACAACTAAGTTACGATTACGTCGGCGATTTAGTTTGCAAATTCAAACATATTATCATCATATTACAGTATTTACAACTCGCTGCCAAGCAAACACTACAAGAAAATCAGTAGAAAGAGGAGAGAAGAGGAGCAAAGTTGAAGTTCACTGTAAATATTAATAAGCAATAATAACGGCAATTGAGCCATGTCAAGTCGGAGTAAATAATATAAGCGGCCAGTACAACGTACAAAGAGCCCAAAGTCATAATCTTCTCTTTCCGATTATTCTTTAATAATCCTATATCATAAAGAACAGCAATTTTCTCCGAGTAATTATAATAATTAAGGGAGGAGAAACAGATGCTCGAACAAAAGTATCTATTACTTACGAATACGTAATAATATTATTACAAAACTGGATCATCTCCCATCGAATCAGAAAACAGAACCAGACAGGATTTTGATAGAAAACAATTTTGAGATTAACAAAGTTGCAAGAAGTATCGAGTTAGTTTAAGTTAACTAAAACTATAAGCTCAACTGCTATTATTTCATTTCTCTACCTCTTATTTATAACCAGGATTTTCCTTTGCAGAGTGCCACACAGGTAATAACAATAATAGTAACAATAATAATAACGCTGCCAAATATTTTGGATCAAGTTGGGTCGGAATTTTCTCATTTGAATTTCTCATTCATTACAAAATAGAGCAGCATTTTTAAACAATGAAGCATCTCTACTTTAATACAGATTAGCTCGTCTTTTATCTTCACAATTATTTTTGCAAGGGAAGGAAACTTCCATAAAGTCGCCCAAATTCCAATTACCATGTTGCAAAAAAATTAATCTAGGGGGATGTGAACAGATAAATCTTACTTGTTAAGCTGAAATTGGCAATTGGTAGTTATTCTTTGAGCACGTTGCATCACCAGTTACAATGACTTATGGCCACATATTATGAATTATTTCTTTTTGCTACTGCTACCTATGTAATACCAGTCCCGAGACTCGACATCCACAAGCGAAGCTGTTTCACATTTATAGAATTGTTCATTCAAGTTCATTGCTGAACTTGACCCAAGTCAGATTTATAAGACAGTTACATACAACAACAGAGTGAAAAATATGACAGAATCCTGGTGCACAAAGCTTAACATTTCATGTGGCTATAATAGATTTCGTGCACTTTTTGATGTCTTAAAAAAATGATCAGTTTTCCTTTTTGTTTTTACAAAGTTTTGGCTTGAGAAACTTTTGATACTAATATTTACTTTGATGACAGCCACTCAACCAACGGCGTCTGCATTTCTGCAGTAGCAGGATGATCAACGCATTGATATTGATACTGTTTAGAGTTTTGATATTGTTACTACTACAGATTGGTCAAAGCTCCTGCTGGCTGCTGACAATGTTTGTTGTTTCGGTGCATCATTATCCCATCGTCGCTTGACAGATTGAAACTAAACCCTTGTAAAGTCAGCCAATCATGACCATATATTTTGTTTTAGTGGTCAAGTTAAGTTGAAAATTTAAACTACTCGAGAAAGAAAAAACCAATAAATATTACTGTTTAGTTTAANTTGAAACTAAACCCTTGTAAAGTCAGCCAATCATGACCATATATTTTGTTTTAGTGGTCAAGTTAAGTTGAAAATTTAAACTACTCGAGAAAGAAAAAACCAATAAATATTACTGTTTAGTTTAAGCTTAAACAAGTAAAATGCGATCGGTTTCGAAACTAATGCTGCTGCATCATGATCCTTGTTCTCAGTAACCATAAAGTTAAGCAAAAAAGACCGATTGGCTGATCCAATATTAAAATTACTGCATAATTCTTTTCAACGATGGACGCACCGAGAATTGCAATATGTTGAGAGGCTCTGCTCCACGTTCGTTCGACTAGTACTGGACACTGAAATTTATTCATCAAGGGGCAACTAAAGAAAACCCTCTCGTTGTCTTATTGTCAGCCAGTAGTCAGAGGAAAATGTTCGTCATTTCGACTGGCAATTATTTTTCATGTGCTCATTTCACCATGATGATCACCGTTTCAGCGTACCTGAGACAAGACAATCGACCGAACTCATTCCTCTTTCCGCTTGCTTTTGTCCGTAGGATAATTCAAACTGAACTCGCAGCAGCGAATCTTAACTCACTGTCTGCTGAGCACTCTCAGTTCAGGCTGACGATTATTATTACAATGATGAGTGGAAGGAGAATTAATGGATTACATGGTGTGTACCAAATACCAATCAAATGGACGCAGATATGATATGAGCAGAGTTAGTAAAGTCTTATTATTATCGTCATCTTGAAAATCATCATTATATTATTAGTAGTAGTATTAGTATTGGGAATTCACTTCTGCATGCATTCTACTGCACTTCTTGAAGACTGCGTCGAAAGATTGATACGTGGACTCGACACAAATTATAGCATGTTGTTTTGAATGTGGAAAGAGTACATAAATAACAAAATAATTCTGTAGGATAGTGGATAGGATCAACGGGCATCCACATATTATTATTGATAAATAGTTGGTCATCCTGCAGAGCCGAGTCGAGTTTACATAAGCCCTTCATTTTCATTATTAAATGTTGATACATGCTTCATTTTGCGCAGAAAGAATAATAATCATATTATTATTTGTCTTGTCTAGCTTTTTCTTCTAATATAATCGCGAAAGTACTAGCAGGAGTAAGAAACGAAGATGGGGAAGTTGGCCGTGGTCGCAAGTTGCAACCGTCGCGTCGTCGGAAGAGGAGAAAAGAGAGAATGACCACAGTTGGAATTCTCATGCACACAACACAGCCGCAACCGACTGAGCTCGAGGTTCAGCTCACTCACATCACTCCTGTAGCTCTGCTCAGAAGGATCATCATACCCCAATGTTTATAAGATGGTGATTTAATCATGAATGAATAAAAGCGAACTGATTATTATTTATTTATTAAATCTTTCAATAGTTCCATTCCAACCTTCGCTCCTTCAAATTTGTTTCAACTATAGTTCAATGCGAACTTCTGTTCACTCACGTCACACATCATAAGTATGTACATAGAAAGCAATCAAAATCTTCAATTCATTTCTCAGTCAGTTCAACTGAAACGTTGTATCTTCATTTAAGAATCTTGTCTGGTTTGGTGTACTGACTGTCTCCATCTCTCAAGACTGTTGTTTCGTATTAGGTTTTTTTGTTGTTGCCTAATAAATTTATCAATTCCCTTTTTATTGTAATGGATTATTCCACACGGCTACATTTTCTACTTGCCCGGAAAATGAATTGAGAAAGAGACGACAGATTCACAAAGATGTAGACATGAGCGCGGGGGATATTATAACTTAAGATAACTGAACCTCCTCTCGCCAAGCAAACTCATTTAGCTCCCTTTTCACGAATGAAGCGTCTTCATTTTTATTCCCCGAAATCTTTTGATCCGGTAAGCGACAGTTGGCGAAGATGATGATCCTATAGAAAAAGAAAAGTAATGATAATGACAATGAACGTGGCGAATTTTTTATTGGCTGAGGCTGGTTAAATTGCTTGCTTGCATAGTACCTGAAAGAAAGAAATGGGATTAACTCATTCTATTAAATTCAAGTCCCCACATGTTCCACTTGTCGTTCATTTCATTCATAAAATTATTTTTTTTACTCACTCTTCTCAATCTCCATTACGTCTTAATCAAAATCAAGTAGAAAGCTGTGATGGAAGCTGTGATGCGATCAAACCATAACGAGTTCTATTTGTGTCAAAAAACGAAAGCTGAGTTGAATGAGATTAATGTGAGACACACACAGAAGGAGTAGCAGCATATTAAACCATCAGCGTCATCATGAACGTCTTGAGTATTTAAGACTGCAAAGGTTAAAATGTCACTTGATGCCATATTTTCCCCTAAACGACATAATAATACTGTCTTGTTAGTTCTTTCTGGAGAAGAAACAGGAATGTGTCTAAATTATCACATTTGCGTTTGTGTAACTATAATGTATATTTATTTATATTTGTCCCATTGAATGGAAGAATTGCGTCGCCCACATCCACATCACAGCTGCATCACACAATGTAACACATCTTATTAAATATTGTGACGTGTCACAACTTCACTTGGATAATTCCACTCCAAGTCCCATTATTGCTGTTACTTACCTTGTTGCACATCGCATCTTGCATCTTTTCCTCCATCCACGCTCCACACTCGTTCAAGAGGACGTTCGAACGAACGAAGTTCATTTGTGGAAAAGTAGAGCCATAAAAAGTGACATTCGAAGTTTACTTTTAAGTAGTAGAAAAAGCGACAGTCGCTCGCTCGCACGTACAACAATACGAATTTTGTCCATTTATATTTTGAATCCAATGTAAAAGTTGAATGGAAAGGGGACATTTATCAAAGAAGCTGCATCAACAGCAAAGCAGGAGCAGCAAACAACAGGTGTTTGGTTTGGTCAAGAAACTCTGAGGCAGTTGTGAAGTCAAGAATGAAAAGAGTCCACAAGAAAAATTACTCACTTCATTCTTAGACGGTTTCATCCATCGATCTATGTATTTTTTAATACTTTTGTTATGCCCAAGTTAATTTACATATAAGTTTATATCAGCCACATACTATCTCGCTTGGAATTGAATGAAATCAAAATGATAATATTCTCTTCCATTTTCTCGACAAGTGACTCGCTATACGAAAATAAACTTGCATAATATTGTCTTCTTGTACGATCAAGCGAAGCCAAAACTTTTTGATCGTGAGTTGGCACTGGCAGGCTTTTAAAGTGTTCTTGTAAAGATATGATGTTGTTCCTGATGTGTTCTTTGAACGTGTCTGGCTAAAGATTGTTGTTTGAGAGAGAGAGACAAAAAAGTTGTGAATGAAATCGACATACTACTACTATGACCCGCCAAGCCATCATGATCAGCATGATGATGATGGCGATCTGATGATGATAATAAAACTGCTGCCAGCAAAATAGCATCAGCATCAACTTTTTTGATCCTCTGATGCGGTAGCATGTTCGTTACCCTTTGAGCAACATCATATTTTAGTATATTGTATTCGAGGGCTCGGTTTTTTACTCTCCAGGTGCCTAGCACGTCGACATTGAAATTGTGGATTGATCAAACCTTGCTACAGCCTACAAGTTGCAAGTGAGTATAATAATTAAGCTCTTTAATAACGTTGATGCAATTTCATTTGATTTCATTCACAATTTTTTTGGTTGGATACTCTGTTAAATAAAAAGTTTAAATGTTTGAGGAGACGAAGGAAGGCTAAATGCATGTATGTAATGTGGATGACAGATAAAACCATCGTATCCACATCCACACTCATTCTGACACTGCTACTGACGTTTGTTTTTCTTTGTTCAGGGTTTTAAGATTTTAGTTCAGCAGACTGCACAGCAACAAGAAAAAAATGAGAATTTGTGAATGGATTTTTATTTTTATGATCTTGGTTGGCCCTGGCCATAAGGCCCGTCACGTTAACCTTCCTTCTTCTGCACTGCGAGACAATGTAGAAGTCTGAGATTTTTTTAAACTCACCTGTAATAAAAATCGTGGCTATTTGAAGTTTTTAGGTATCACAGATTCAGACAAAGTTTCAAAATTCACTCTTGCGTTATAAATACAAAGTAAAGAAAACTATTTGTCCAAGTTATGCACATGCAGTCTTAACGCTACTAAAACTAAGACAAAACGATGAAAATAAAGAGAAACGCTAACACAAATGAAAAACATTTTACAATCTTGGATACTTATTTTAAGGTATGTACCATTTATGTAAAGGAAAGTGAAAAATTGCCCAAGACATGGAATTTTCAGAAAAACAAAGGACCAGACTTGCGCTAGTAGTCTGTGCTCAAACTCACAAAGCACTTCTGCTCAATTGAAGTCACAAATGACACCTGCATCGGACGTTAAGCATCGTTAAGCATCAGTTATCATTTACCTTACATACCGCCTATCTTTGCTCCTTTGGTTGAAAGCAAAAATTTAGATTTTTCTAACGTTCCCTATGGGAAATACTTTTCGTGCTCACACCGCAGAGGTTCCATTCCGTTAGTCAACAAATTGACGGCGACCATTTCTGCTTTGTGGATTGTGTTGCTTTGATTCGATACTTTCTTTTTACTATTTCCTTTCTGGTCACAATACCACGCGCGAATTTGCTCTCATGTTCAGCAGCTCTAAGGCAAATTTGCCAATAAATTTAACCCTTTTTCTTTACTCTACCCACCGTCGAAATTCTTCGTGTGACAATGAAGAATTGCTGCTGTGTGTGACCAACAATTATTCTCATGTTTAGCACCTAACAAGAGCTTTCGAAGACTGTCAAATAATGTTTTATAATAGTCGCAGAGTGTCATAATGTCTTGTTAAATGATATACCGTGCTACCACATTGTGAAAAGCTACATGCCATCCTCACAAATTATTAGCATATAAAAATTCATGACATTCTTGGACGCAGTACGCCGATCACACGAAACAAACCTCCCCAGATATAAACTCAACAGGAGACGTTTTACAAATGCAACGATTTCGCAGCACTCTTCTGAAATCATTCATCTCCTTTCTGTAAAATGAGCAACGCAAACTCAAGAAAAAATGTAACCCTTGCCTGGCTCATCTTGGTTCATGAATGAGCAAGAAGAGCGAAATGATTCATGGGACCACTTTTCTCTTCTCTAGCACTAGCTTATACGAGTTTAGCAAATGAAGGCAGAAGAGAAAGAAGCGTTGTTTTTCATGGTTGCGGGAGAGGAGGGGGAAGTGGAAAACGAATGACAAACATTCGCAGGTGAAAATGAAGCAACAGCATGCAATCGCGATCACCAAGAAATAAGAAGGATATCCAGCGGTTGACTCATGTTGCAAAATTCAGCAAGAGAGAAACTTTTGAAAAAATACAAAATTAAAATTTACATCCATAACAAAATAAGAAATGGACATACACAGCAGCAGCTGGTCGTTCTTTAAGTTGAGAATCCAACGAGGTCCATCAAGAGTTTAAAAGAAGTGAGAATGTTGCGTTGCATCATTTCATATAATGCATAATGGATCATCTTGTAATCATATTAACATTCCGCTAGTTCGTTAGATACAGGTAAAAACAAAGTAGCCTGGAAGGCAAAAGTGCTCTACAGTTTCGATGCTATACCAAACCAAGCAGCCACGAATAAAAATATAGCAGAAAAAACAACAAAAAATCTTACGTCCATTCATAAAAATCTCCACTGACAAGTTTCTCTCGGGGTTTCATGCCAGTAAAGAGCTTATAACCTGCACACTGTGTATCTAAGCAAGACAAGGAGACCCCTGCGAGCTTTCTTTGCTTTGCTCAGTGTCTCACATGAAAATGCAAATAAGAAAGTATGAAGGGCATCTCATGTGATACCTAAGCTAAGCTATACCTGTCATCCATGATCCTTTTTGTTTCACAATCTTTACTTTGGCTGGATTGAACGCATTTTAGTTTTGTTGTTGAACAATGATCACTGCACGCCAAACTTTTTCCATTTTTTCTTTTACCAATGTTTACTTTACCAATTTCTTCACTTCACCATCTTACTATCGTTGATAATGAGAGACGGAATCAGCGGGGTTTACGGCATGCCAAAAGTAAGATCTCTCAACTCTGGGTTCTTGCAGTATGGTGCATCAGTTCATATACATTTATTTCAACCAACGTCTCTAAAAGCGTCTTGCGAAGATGACGTTAATATTATAATGATGTTGATGATGACGATGAGTATAAAGATGCTGATGCCTGCTTAAAATATGACGTGGAGGACCTTTTAAGATGCTCGGTTGGCTTGGATTGAAGCGTCGCGCAAAGCACAGGCAACCTGTTCAATTTATATGCTAACTAATAAAGATGATCTCACTTCACCTCCTTGGAATAGCAAGAAACATGAAAACCATGCAGCCACTATTAAACTTTTTACTCTCTTGTTGATACTTAACTTACCTGTCTGACTGATAGCTGGCAATGAGCTGATTCGTGTTGTGTATTATAAATATAGAAAATGTGCCTGAAAAGGCAGCATTACCTTTGATTTCACTAAAATAACGAAAAGAAGAGTTGATTAAAGGCAAGAGTCGCAATCAGCCGAACTCTGTATACTTTATAATTTAATGCTTTAGTATAGGAAAAAATTGCATCGATGAAAGCCTTGTGATGTTCGGAGACCATCAAGAAGTCAAGAGGGAAATAGAGTCAGCTAATTTCTTTTAGTTTACGCAGGTTAAATAACATTTATCCTACAGAGTCTGGAAGAAAAAGCAGAGGCAAGCATAATTTTATTACTTGCACTTGTACAACACTCTCGTAGATCTAAACCTAACCCAACAGTGCAACATGAAAATGTGAAGTGATTCCATTATTAACATTTTTGACTCTAGACCCTAGAGTCTAAACCCTGAATTGTACTTTGATTCAATCATTTTTATAATGATAGTGGGTCCAACTCACCTTATCTCCGTTAGCTAACTATAACTGAAACTTGAGCCAGATAGGTTTTGTTACCATTATGAGGTAACAAAACTGAAAGTTGTTCATGTCATCTCTTATTTTACCTATGCATTGTAGGATAAGAAAGATCAGGTATCAAAGATTGTCATTGCATAGTTGAGAGAATAATAGGTAACTTATTGTCATTGTGTATTGATGAAAGTAAATAAAAATTCAGAAAATTACTGGTTTAGTAGATTTTGTTACTGATTTTTGTAATAAACAACATACATGATAGAAACACCGTTTCAAATTGAGATTAAGCTATATCTCACCTTTCCCCAATCGATGGCCGAGTCAACTTCCTTGGAAGTCAGTCAAATAGGAAATCATAATGTGCATTTTAAAACAATCTTTATGATGTACAACGTACACAATTCCAATTCTCGAAGAATGAAAGAGGAAAAATTTACTAATTTATATTCATTCTGTTTATTTATTTATTTATTTATTTATATTATGGTAAATATGGCACGATACACGGCACGAAAAATGTTTTCTGTACAATTTTGTGTTTGGTTTCGTTTAAAAAGGCATATAAAGTCACGAAAACTGAACAATCCCATTAAAATTAATTTCTTAATACCTTATACGTACCTGTGTAATAATAATACATAATAAGGATATTTATGAGGCTACTTTAATAGCATAATAATAAAAATCATTCAGTATTAATAAAAAATAATTAATAAACACAAAAATTAACAAAGACAACCTTCAGTAAAGTCATGGCTCATGAGTCATGACCCGGGATAAAAATTATAATCTGAGTACGACAATAAATTGATGCAATATAAAATTAGATTTCCCCCAAAGTAAGCAAAAAATCATCTCGAGGGTCAATTATTTAAAATTAAAAACAAAGATTCACAACAAGAGAATACATTTAAAGTAACAGTAATAAATTTGGTTTTTATTTAAGGTAAATAGTGTAATGGTAAAGCTCCTCAATGGTGTTGTGTTTGTAAAGCTATTTGGCATAATATTAAATATTTAAACTTTATTTACTTAATCCTTACCTAGCTAAATTAAGTGTGATTAGGGATGCGGTTTTATTTTTGCACATTTTATATGATTGTCCTGTTTGATACCTCAAGCTCATACATTTACTTTGATGTGATTTTAGAATTTCCTGTATATAATATCATTTATCGACTTGTTATGATACTAACAAACGATTTAAAAATTGCTGTGTGGTCACACGACTATAATTACTAAATATATAGATATATAGATATGTATATGACATGTGTGTTCCCTTACATAATTAAATAATATCTTCCGAGAACCTACTAGACTACGTAACAACAGTAGTGTAAAAATAAGGAAATGATAACTATGTTTAAGTATATAAGTGTGAAAAAATCGTATAGATATTATCATTGTTTTGTACAGAAGAAAGATTATCTTTTCTGGTAACAATTACTAATTACCTACCTTATTTAATAAAAATTAAAATAATTAATTTCAAGCTACCTATTAATGATCTGAATGCACTGCACTCTTAGAATTGCATTGCATTTTACTTGTTTACAATTGCAAAGGCTATGCAACTCCTATACTATTGACTGTGTATAAGTAAACTGAATAAAAGCAGAGTTTGGTGCTTGTATTTTGCAATGCAACAAATGCTTTACTGCTTTTCGTCGATTTACCTTAAGTAGAAAGAAAAATAGTTGCGTTATGAAAATGAATGATATGTTTACAGTATAAGTTTTCATTTAAAACAAGTATAACACATGTCTTCTGATTATGATTTATACTAGTGTTTGACAGCCTCTCATGCTTTCTTTCATATTTTTCCGACTATCTCTGATACACAGATATGGCCGTCTTTCTAAATAAGTTGAATAAATCGTTTACGTACATTTTCTTACCTTCTGACTTCCTTTGTTACAAACGACTGCATCTTCTTGTTCAAGACTATTGTGGGCAACATCATCATTATAATTAATTTTATTGTTGCTGAGACAGTCGCATCTGCATTTGCAAAAAGAGTTTTGGCAGCGTGCTAGGCTTTAAAGAATAATGCAGTACGAACGATTATTAGAGATGAGCGGTTCAGGTTCAAGCTCAGATTCAAATTCAACTCCCCTGACTATTCATTATTAGTAATAGTAAAGTTTCCATATTTTCCCTTCTTTAACATCATGAATAGAAATTGTTTTCGCTTTACCCACAGTTTGTATTTTCTAGTGCATTCACTTCGTTCTTGGGAGAAAATTTGTAACTGGATAATAACAACCAAACAATAATTTTTGTTTCTCGGAAGCATCGAATATTACCTGTTTCAAATGCCTGACTTTGTAATAATAGCAATTTAGCATTGCACTGCATTAATCCTAGCATAATCCTTATCAAAATCAAGTTTGTATTGTTGTGATTGCTGGGATATATTTCTAAGAAAGTACCATATTTGTAATGTGGTAATCATGTGCGTGACTAACGGTTCCCATCAATTTTATATTGTATTATTTTTTCGTGTTCCATACTGACGATGGAACCACTACCCCTGCTAGTCATACTGAGGTCACCCTCTCGTATAAAAAGTAAGATGGTATTGTGAAATTTGCAAATACTCTATAACCATGATCTGTGTTTTAAAACAAAGGTAAAGTTAGTTTTTAAACATAGTTTCAAATAAGAGTACGTTAAAATATGACCCTTTGGCACTTAAGGTGAAGAGGTCACAAAAACGTCACATTCAACTCTGAGACGTGGAATCGCTTTCTCTCTCCAATGAGCCATCGCCGAGATTCACCAATTTTTTGTTCCCGAGTTATTATAATAATAAACACGCAAAATGCATGTGTCCACTAATGTGTATGTTGATGACTCATTGACAAATCTGTGACTAACAGGGGTAGTGATTCCATTGTGAATCCTGCTTTTGAATAATGCAACCAGACGGAGACTCTATTAGTCACATTCGTGTCTTAGGTTTCCCCGCTTTCCATTCTTCCATTTTACCAATACATACATTTAAGATTAATGTATAATGAGAATAGATTTCGTCATAGATAATAACATTTACGAAAACGAAAATCGACTGGGTCAAAAAAGGTAACGATTTGTGAGTAACGAGGCCTCCTGTGACACTTTAGCTAAGGGCAATCCTGCAAGAGCTTGCTTATAAATGGACACTTTCAAGGACTCAGAATGTCATTAACAAAATGGAATAAGATAACTTAGCTTAACAATGAATATTAATGATGCCAAATTCATAGAAATTCATTGAGTGCTGCTAACAGGTTGCATAAAAGCACAGTTTTTTTCCAAGAATTGAAGTAATTTAGTTTACAAGAGATACTTATTTACATACCGAGTATCAAAGGTATTGACAAACAACCTCTTTGAAATCAAAATAAAATTGAAAGCTCTTTCTTAATTCCTTGTGCATAATTGATTGAATGCTCTTCATTTTATCCATTCTGTCCTTTCGGAAAACCTGTAGTAACATTCAATTGTTATCTGCTAGCCAACTCATTTTTAAAACGTAAGCAAGCATTTGGAGCAACTACGGGTTATTTTTTGTCAATTACCAGTAAGCAACAAAAGTACCAGTTGGTTCAATTTATGATAGATAAACATGAGTATCAAAGTAGAAGTGATATGGAAAAGATAATAGAATAAAGGAATTATTTTATGACATTCTTATAATTGAAATGATATAAATTTATTATTTCCAGTGCCCCTTCTGAATGATTGTACCACCACTTTAGATTAAATAGACGTTGGAGTAGAATGTTACAAAACCAAAATAGCCTTTTTATACGGCTTGAGTATTTAAATGATTAGTAAATCTGGTATCTGGAGAAATGTGAAAAGCATACTATGAATTATCATTTCGATCTTGCAAATACTGAAACCATGAAGGCGTGGTTTATATATTTCATCAAACAAAAATCTTAATTACCTCATTTAACGAAGAATTTTTTGTTCCACTCATTGAGGATAAAATTTGCATATTGTCTCAAAAATACCTCAATAGATAATATTGTTAGGAATTAAAACATTTTTTCAATTTAACTAATAGCTTGAAAAATATAAATGTGAAGGAAAAAGTAGCATGTTTTGAAGGGAAAAAATTATTCTCTTTTACTTTTGCTTTAATCATCTTGTTAAACCTAAAATGTTAAAAGATTTCTCAGCTTGTGCTTTCGTCTCTTGGAGAAAGTTCTGTACTCTTCCCATGCACAGCCCACGCTTTTGTTTCTCTCAGACTCGGTTTTAAAATGTTAAGAGTACATATAAACAACATTTATATTACAAATAAAAACATGAAAATGTGGCAATTTTGTTCCGAGAATTAAGTAATAGAAACTGCTTTCTATGATCAACTACTGGAACTGTTTTTGTTGATCCTCAATACTCATCAGAACATGAAAATATTTAGAACGCACTTTTCTATATAAAACATTATTTTCTAGGTTGAATTGCTCCGTCTAATGGTATCTTCTCATCGATCTTGTCAACTGCTTCTTTATACAACCTGTTACCATTCAACTTTCACTTACCCAGCTACAGGGGTAATTCGTAAGTTTACTACGAGCAGCCTCTCCCAGTGTTAACTTACGCTTAGATGAGATCCATAAGTTAGAAAGCGTGTTTTTGTGCCTCGATAACTTCTGTTTCTGCTGCCTTGCCTTTACGTACTTCACACTTAAACATTTTATTTCAATTGATAAAGAAAAAAATATTTTCTGTCAATAGTGTATGCTAAACAGTTCCTGCAGTATTACTTTTATTTAACACCGGTGAAAGAAAAATCTTGAATTTTGACATTCTTATTTCTAGACGAAGATTATGTTTGTTGTCGGTTAAATAGTTAAATAACCTGATTATTTTTGTGTTTTATATTTTATGTTTAAAATACCATTCTCATGCATTTTATTTATATTACATAAGTAGGACCGGCCCTTTATCACATACATGGCTCAGTGATTTACCATCAATTTTTCTTGTTCAAACGTAATGTTCAAAACTGAGTGAATTTAGCTTTAGAGAATGTCATGATAACTTTTTGTCTAGCCGACCTGTCTAGCCTACCCAATTTCTTAGGTTTAGAATTGAACGAAAAACTTTGTACCGGATAAACTTAACGTACGTACTCGTGAAGAGTACTTATCTTTTACTTACTGACGACGAATCAATCATTACTTTCTGCTTTCGTGTGTCACAAAGGTTTTGGTATCGTTGGAATATATGTATAAGCTTGAAAGTGTGCTGTGCTATAGAGAGAAGCTTGTAGATTCCAACTATATCAAAACCATTGTGTTATTCGAAAGCAAAAAGAAATGAAAATTATTTCGTTATCGGTAAATAAAATATAAATCCGCTGTACCTATATTAGACGTTTAATTCATCTAATACATCGCATGTCGCATTATTACAAGACAAGGGCAAGAGTAAATTTTTGTTGCAGCCAAGAATCAAGAAAAATAACTAGAATTAGTTATTTGTAATTACCTTCCAAGCCATCTGTAGTGTCGGAATCAGATTCACAATATTATTATAAAAGCTACAAATTCCTTTGTAGGAATACATTGTGGAATGTAGAATATAGTTTTAGTTCACAATCACATATATTATGTTGTTATTGAGAAGGGGCGCATTGAGAATTTTTTGCCTTAGGGAGGTGTCGTTTCATATGCAGGGCAAGATGATCTGAACGGGCGAAGCATCTATCGCAAACTTTGCACTTGAAGGGCTTCGCGCCGGTATGTTTGCGATAATGCCTGGTTAATTCGTCACTCCTAGCAAATCTCCACTGACAGTCAGGCCTAGATATAAATATAAATAAACGATTTAATGTTAATGTTGTAGTTTATAAACAATAGAATTTGGATTTAAGAGCCACTCGTATAAAGGTTTCATAAATGTAAGAGCCAAAATACTTTCACAAACTTAATTCTTTTATCTTTCTTTTTGTGTGACTTTCTTTTTAACATTGTAATATTTTAAATCTCCATCGTGTAAAAGTCTTTGGCTCTTACATCAGAACATTTGTTAATAACAGTCATTTTTAGTCAATATTTTTATTGTCCAAACTCTGTCACCCTGCAGTGCTTCTTATATCGAGCTTTTAAAATTTGAGATATTTAAACAAGTAGGAAACTCACCAGTGGCATCGGTAAGGCTTCTCTCCTGTGACAAAATGAAAAAAAGAAAGAATTTGTAAAAAGATTTATTAAAATAATTCAAAAAATACACAGCGTATTACACTAAAATATAATGTAGAAACTTCCGAACTGCTGTTTTCCCTATACATATATTCCATTTCCGTATCCCTCTGCTCATTTTCCCAATTTTAATTCTTTCCACTTTCTATTTCTCCTATTTGCCCTTTTACCACAACGAATATGAACGTTAAGAACAGCAAAAATTCTAAGATCTATGACCATATTAAAACATTATAGATAAACATTTACCAGTGGACAAAACATATAAAAGCATGCAAGAGTTAGGATGGCAGATGGGGAAAGTAAAATTAAGAAAAAAGATACTGGGAACTGACTGGTTACCTAAAAATCTTTAATGGATCTCTTTTTATTGATGTGTATTGTTCATTTACATACATTCCCTCTTTTATTCTTTCTCTTCATTTTCTCTTTAGTTAATTAGCAGCATCAGTCCTATACCCATTGCCACATGATTATAACAAATGAATAAAAAATGTAAGATCATTGTCTTTCCTCCGATTGATCATTTACTGATTACAACAAACAATGTGGAACCAATAATATTTTTAACACTAAATGAATGAAATGATAAAACCGCGCTCACTCCCTTTCTTATTCAACTACAAAGCTGCTGATGTTGTTGCTGCCACGAAAATCTCAATGAATTTTTTACGCTCATCACACACATGCCTCAATGAATGAATGAAAAAGAAGCAATGAATGGGGATGCCCGCTGACGGAGGTAATGATGATGATGATGTGGTCATATATAATAATAAGAAGTGCAAGAACGTAGCATGGGGAGCCCCAGTAGAATTCAATATGTTGGCCAGAGCCACAGCTTGCCGAAGAAAAGATGTACGCTATAAAAAGGCTGTATATTTATCTGTCGTTGTAAATCCATGTCTACCGCACCACGTAAGTTAAGTAACTAAACGTGTCCACATATTACAATGTAATGTGGAGATCATCAGAATGAATATTGAATTGAAGACTGTCTGATTTTATTTTATTTTTTCTATGTCATCAAAAACTGGTTTCTAATCTTCTCTCGTGAGTGAATGAGCAAAACTTGATGATATGAGGATGGTGATTGTATATTATGTATTCAGTGTTTTTATACTTTCTGCATCTCTTTGTCCTTCTTGGACCACTAACGGGTACAAATATTATATTATTATACTAAAATGTGATAAACTTGTACCCCGAGTGGAGTGAGATTCTTCGACTTCTTCATGGATCGGAGAGATGTGATAGCTCTCTCCTAACTCGCGTTGCCTTAAGAAAGATAAAAATGAACACGAAACAAGAGGAATGAATGGACCATGGAAGATGCGAATAATTCGATGATGCTCTTTAAAATGATTATTTCAACGTAAATGTTTCGGCGATGATACTAAGGTACATTATATATTTCATTTCTTTCACAGTCTCCAACACTGAGTTGCCTTTTTCGACCACGCCATTATTACTTTATAATCCAATATTGACTCCATTCAACGATAAACAATGAATGAGCAACGTTTGTAAACTAACTCAAAAATCGAAAAGACAGAAATGTAAAAAATATTGACAGACACATTCGAATTCGAAAGATGGTTGCAACTTTCAAGCTTTGGGGGTTTCAGAGATAATTAAGATAAAATTTGCAGTTTAGTCTTGTTTTTAAATTTTGCATCACATAGTACTTATGTTGTCACTATTGTTAAAAACTAAAAGAAATCTATATTTGTGTTACGTCTTTCATTTCAAAATGGAGTGTGTGATGCAATAAGTAAGAACAAATTACGTAATTGAGCATGAGCATTAACATTAGCATACATCTTGACTTTAGGACAGATAAAATTATATTTTTACATCTTTTCACGATTTTAAAATGTATAATCAATTTTAGTGGTTCTCCTTCTCTCTTTCTTAACATACTTTAATTGCCGTTTGGATTTCAAGTGCCAACGAACATTGTGGACTACACCACAATTTGTGGTGTGAGCTGAGCGTGAACTCTGAGCCATGCAGGAATAAATATTTCGCCCGCTCATTCTCAGTGTTCAAAGAAAATTTAACCGTCAGAAGAAGAGTCCAGTTGTGATGTCTGATGTGAGTGTTCTACCCCCAAGCGGTAGTTGGCCTTTAGATTTATAAACAGCCTCTCAACAACACAACAACGGCAACAATCGTTTCAATAGTGATCATTGCGATCACGATCTATGACTCGAGGAGAATGGACGTTTTCGGAGACAGCAACTCATGAGAATACATATGACGAATATAATAGGAATCACAACAAAATATTGGCATAAGAGCGAGAAGTTTTATATCAGTAGACGCGTGAGTTGGCTTTCTTCGTGATTTCAGCTCTCTCCAAGAAATCTGTCAAAACCTAAAATCCTGACTGATATCACTGAAGAACCCCCTTGAAAATCCCTTTGTACGTAATTATCAAATAAAATAAAATGATTTGTCCAACATGTAAGATTCGGGGGAAAATGTTCCATTCTGGTAATACAAAATTGAACATTATTCAATACTGGAGTGGGAAGCGATGCCGCAAACGAGTTACTTAAGGGTAACATTCCAGTCCCGTGTCTTAAGATGAGGACCTAGTCCAACGGAGAGAATTCTACAAGAGAAACTCCCTGTGGATTTTGATACATTCTATTAGATCAATACCAGTCAAGCTTCATTTCAATTTCTTTTCTAGTTATTAAAACATAACACACTTTGACGCAATTCCTTCGTTTAAGCCTAGATGAAGTCTGTCTGCAGAATAACTTCTGCGGATCGAATAACCTCTGAGAATCCCGGCCCAACTTGATAAAGTGGGTATTTATCTCAATTTTCTTTTAAAAACTTTAAAGAAAATGAAAATCTTTCAGATTCAGTTAGGCTGTAATGTTGTGTATTATACACAGTGTATAGTTTTTCATACTCTAAATAAAATTCCTTTCTTCCCTTTCGCCGCGATACGATATCTCATTCTCTCATTCATTTCATTTTCCACTCATTCATTTTTTACTACAAAAACATGAACACGCCTTTTTTCTTCGTGCGTTTTTATTTTTGTGGTGTTACGTTATGATACAAAAAAATAATGCTGTTTGTGTTAATATTATAAGCTGACGATTATTACTATTATTATGTTACACTATAGTGAAGAGATGAGTTGCTGGTCTGATGCTGATGGGTAGGAAAAAATATTAGCATCTCGATTCGACAGATTGACTTATTCATCAGCACAAATAAGAAACGTTGTTATTATTATGGAAATGGAAGGTCTATGAATCCCGCACACTTTTCGCTTTCCCTCAGTCAGAATAAGATATCCAGAGTAGCGGAATACAAGAAATAAGTAATGATTAACAAGGCCAATATGATGTATGTATGTATCTACAACAAAAGTGTTTACAAGTCTTTATGTGTATGAAGAACGTCCCTTTCTCGAGACAAATTATTAATACTTCGCCTCAAATCACATAAAAAATTAATAAAAAAGGCAATATAAAAATCGTGTTCAAAAGTTATGCCTTTAATGAATTTCGAAAAAGAATGCTTGAATGTTTTCAAATAACTTGTCATTTCTCATCACGCAACTTCATGTTCGACGATAAGAATCTCAGGGAACGCGTACACCATGTAGATAAGGTTTGGTTAAAAGTGCCAATTGAAGTGGAGAAAGGCAGAAGACGAGAATCGGTGAAAGGAACGAAAACTTTCAAGAGTTTGAGAGCAGAGACTGCTTGAGCATTTTCTCTACTCAGAGCGTAGGATAGACTAGAAAATCTCTGTTTAATTCCTTTCAATTCCTCGGTCTGCTAAGTTTTCCACGTCTTCATCAGCTTTTAAAATTTTGTTTCTTTGTACATCTTTTCCTTCTTTCTTTAAGTTGTTTCCCAGTTAGTTAGATTTACTTTTCAGGGTGACACACATCAGTGGATATGTGTAACGTGTTTGCTGTAAATAAAATTCTTTTTTCTGTTTTTCTATCTAGCTCAGTTTAGTTTAGTGGTTTTAAATATGTTTTCTTGGTATAATTTATGGGACTGGAAAGTAAGTGGGAGTAATAGTTGCTGTTTTGCCATCCATTTTCTAATGTAATTTGTGAAGGAGAAAAGTTTCTCGCTACAAGAAAAATTTCGCAGCTCCAACTACAATTTGTGTCAGTTGATAGGTATGCTTAATACTGAGCTGTGATTTACCTCTCTACCTTCTTTACTTTCTTCCATTCTCTTCGCTTGCTTTTCCTATTAAGGAAGCAAGGAAAACAATGTTTCTGCTTTACGTTTTGTTCTCACTCGAGACACTCCCGCTTTCTTTTTTTTCACAGCGTTTTTACAGTTGGATCTGGCAATTTCTTTCTCTTTGTGTTATTGTACAGTCAGACTCGCATTTTCATTGTTAACTTCCAAACCAGTAATATTCATGTGTACACTTTATCTATGTCACTCATTATGTATTTTTAGCCGTCAGATATGTACACATTTCTTTTTAAACATTCGGGTCCTTGTTGAACCAATCACGCATATGAAATGAACTCTTATTTCATTATTAACGGTCTGCTCCCTTCACTGTACAAAATTAGTTAATGAAAAGCAACAGGACGCATACCCGGGTCGTGTTTTATAATGCTGAATGTTGAGTTGTTCACAGAATGTTAAGAATTTCCTGAAGCTCTAGTAGTAGTAAACAGTTTTTCGAGCAATGGAGCAATCATTTTAAAGGCCCTGCTGTTCGATTATATGACATTTCGTGACCACAACCTTCTTTGTTCTCTTTTGGACATGGCAGTATTTCGGGTTTGAATTCAAATAAATGGGAAGCCTTGTTACCACTACCGAACAAAAAATGAAATGCGGTTCGGTTCGTAGTACATGTAGATACAGGAGCACATCAGAAACTGGAAAAGGATTTCCCAGTCATTTCAGCTTCCACGCAAAAGCTCTTCACATTTTTCTCGTTTTTTGTTTATTCAGTCAGGAGCAGGACTTAATATTCTCACTCAATGTGCATTACTTTGTAAGAAGAGAAACAAAGATCAGACGGAGTGAAAGAATACAGGAGAAAAAGGGAGCATGATCAAAGAAACATGTATGTATACTTAATTTCTAAAACTGCGCTCTGATCTTTTTTGTCCCCCGGGGATTAAATCACTGGCTGACTTGTAAAAGTAGTGAATGTGTGATAAGTGAAAGAACAAGCATTACTTGTGTTGTCCAGAAACTCTGTCATGTACAAAAATTTCACGTATTCACGTGATTACGCACTGGCCCAAATAAGGCTTTGCATGAAAAGCTTTTGTACCTAGGTTAGTATTAAACTGTAACTAAAGTGAATGATGTAAGATGGTAAGATCAAATAACGTTAAAGAAAGCACGTCTGGAAAAAACAATTCATGCCTGTATTGGTTTCTGAGGGACACCTTTGGGTCCTTTTGAGTACAAGTGAAACATAAGAATCTATATTTTTATTTTTATTCAATCACAAATTATGTAGAAGCACAAAACTCTTCAATGACATACGGCAACAGGACCGAGCTGAGACCGAACGGCTCATCATATTGAAATGATAAGAGAGTAAGTAGCAGCACTTGAAACACCGTTAATAACAATTCTCCGAATTTATAAAAGGGTAAAACCAAAATACTCTCGCAACAAATAAATAAACGTAACAAATTAGACTATTAATAAAATAAAATCAAAGATTTCAAAATACTTCTCTTTCTCTCTCTAGTTGAGTTAATAAAATGAAACGGAATATGCCACACCAAAACTAGATGGCTTTCTATTTTACACGCATTTTGCATCCTCACATCCAATTGACACTTGAAGTGTGCCCACTCTCACAACATTCTCACGTCAGTAAAGTTTACAGTTCACTACTGCCTACTGCGACGTAGTATGTGGCGACTGCAGACTGCCCTGTCTCTTTTTGTTGCGCTGTTTAGTTTAGTTTGATTTAGCAGCAGCACACAAGAATCAATTTCGATGCCTGAGCTGACAAAACATGGAAAAGATCCATTCTAGTCTGTATTAAAGTCTCATTCTCTACTAATATAATGGGATTCCAACGCTGGTGAATAACCTCCTCCGGGTTCAGTTCCAGTACCTTAAAATATGCATACGTATGTACACACAGGAGGAAGCATGAAACGCCACCAATATTTGTAACCTACATGTTATGACTACCTCCTGGATGACTAGCGACTACATATATACAACAAAGGCTGTTTCAAAGTACTTTAAATGCTTTTCAATGATGGTGTGATGGCGAAACTTTTCCGGTTAACTGAATTCTCCAAAGCAGTGTTTTCACTTATTTACTTGTACTAGTAGAAGTGGAACCTGACACAGTTACGAGCCAAGCTACTAGCCAAATCATTCAGCCTCCGGATATTGCAACAGGGAGTAGCTTCAACCATAAAACAAATATATAATATCATAGATCTGGCACTACTACAACATTATTATTATTAGTACACTTTTTCGTCTCAACTTTCCCTGTCTTTCAAAATAAAAATTAAAAGGCAGTTTCGCCAAAGTCAAATGAAAGTAGAGTAAATTCCGGTAAATCCTCGCCGTTATTATATTCACTTTTCGAGGAAAACTCGCTTTCAGGGACTTAATGGCGCACATTAAATTGAGAATTATTACAATGCCCCAGTTGCGTTTTGATAATTCCCATTTTCCAACCCATGCATCTCATCCGTACGTATGCCAGGAACAGTTTAAGCTAACAATGCTTAATCTGTTCTCAAAAATACTTTGCACAAAGGCTTTTCCCCATTATGCAAGTGGTATAATTGTGTAATATTATCAAATTCCCACACCAACTGTATTGTATTCAATTGGAGAAAATTGTCTGAAATCAAGCTGGTTGGGTTGGGGAAGCGACTTAAACTAATCTCAATTCAATTAATTTTGATCAACCAGATCACTTTCACTAACAAACCAAACTTTTCCCTGTTATTGTTCGACTTTATCCTTATCTCCTTGCTTGCTTATTTTATAAAGCTAACCCCAACTTTCTCCGCTGGCAACGTGAAACGTGTTAAGGAAGTAATGCATGATGTCAAAATACCATTTTTAGCCGACTATTTCCTGAAGAGAAAATTTAAGTTGTAATTGAAAATCTACAGAAAAAGTGTTGCGAAAAGTGAATGTTGAGATTCCACTTTCATTTGCTTTGATGGATACGTACAATGAAAATCGCAATATCTAGGTTTAGTCGAAAGAGCACATCGTAAGTTACAATTCGTAACATAACGTAACATGTTTATCCAGCATACCAAACGCTTTTTCTACCGAATCGCTGTTGCAACACAAATGAACTCAACGGATTTTCAACAATCTACGCGATCCCATGCTACGCGACTCTTAACAGTAGTGGAGAAAGTTTAAAAAGATTTTGTTGTTAGATACTTCAGAAAACAATATTAAAGCCCAATTATTTTCTCATGCGGGCTTAGCGACTTTCCAACTCCTCGAAAGCAACACAACTCCACTTTATTACTACTTTCGCGTATTTTATGGTTTATTCCTAGTATTTACACTACAAATGTAATCAATGTGAACGGAGCTAGTAGCGAAGTAATAAAATAAACTAATATTCACTAATGATGCTTACAAACATTCCATACCACAATAAATGGATCATAGAAATTTCAAAGATGTGTTTTATGAAACTATAACGAGAAGTAATGAGGTGTTATGAATGTAAATATATAAAAACCATACACTCACAGACAATCATTATTGAAAGAGCATCATTTTTGTTTTATCGAGCACCAAAATGCATTTCATGGAAATGGAGAAAGCGGCGATCTGCTAACAATGTTTATAAGCCGAAGACAGCTAAATCTTAATACTAGAGCTAGCCTTGTTTAGTTTACTGAAGACGTAAGGAAATAGAGGAAAGAGGAAACTTTAATTTCCCAAGTTGGACCATAGCAAAAATAATTCTCTTAGGAAGTGTGTAATTGCAACAAAATTATGTCGGCTGTTTTCAAGTTTAAAAATAAAAATAACTTTTTGCTTACCTGTGTGAATACGTTGATGGGCTTTTAAATGAGAACTTTTTGTGTATACTTTGGTGCAACCTGTATTGACAAAATCAAAGACAAAAGGATTAATTTTCAAAGTATTTCTGTACATTCATCTGCAACTCTTCGGAAGAAGAAGATAATAAATAAACAAGAAGGGATTCATTCATGTGCCAGGAGTATGCTTCTTCATTAATTATAATTGGCTTCGTCTGTCTGTCTCTATGTAGTATTTTATTTTATTATATGAAATCAACTTATTACTATATCACATCAGAGCAGTGTCAGTCGACGGAAGCTGAACAGCTCGATGAGCTGAAAATGTGACCATTATTAATGGAAACCTTTGAGAAGCCCGTACCACAATTTCGCTTTGAGGTAGAAACTGGTATGTTTGCGGCTGACCCACTCACTTCCTCTCACTTGCAATGTATACCTCGTTGAATGGTACATTAGAGTAAACTCTGTGAAATTCTTTTTATAACATTCTATTGTAACTGCCAAAAAGTGAATTCGTTAGATTGTACAGGATTAAGACACCTCCACCCACCTGCGCACTTGAAATGATAGTAATGTAAAGAAAAGTCCTTCATAAAAAGTTTGTTGTTGTGTACATTTCATTTCCCTTTCTGATCAGGTTCATTGATGTTGTACAAGACTAACTTAACGTTTATTTTCTTGTCCGAATCTTTTCCCTTTTGTTGATTTTCCTGTACATTTTTCTATGTTGCAGTTCCTGGGGAAATGGTACCACGTTCAAGGCTTTTTTCACACTCAGCAAGAATTTCTCAAAATGGCGAAATGAAAACGCAGCAGTAATGGTAATGGCAGAAGCACCAGGAGCAAGTAATTTGATCGTAAGTCGGTTAGCTTAGGGTGTCGCAACCACCTTATCAATGAACCATATATCATTATCATCGCGTGCATTAATGGGAAAATAGCGAGGACAAATAAAATAATTGAATCTTTTCATTATTCTCTTTCACAAAATGAAATTAAAATCTGGTAAATATCCCTAATCTTCCACTTTCTATTAGAGAAGATACACTGAATCAGAACAGAAGCGTTTGTCTATTGTTATTTTAGCAGCTGGCAGCTACGCACAACCAGATCCATTCTTTTCATGGTGCAAATCGTATAACGAGTGAAAACAGGATTTACAATTCATTGCAACGCCTTTCAGCTTTATGGAGACTCTCTGAAAGCAACACAAAAGCCTGTTTCCGGCCACATTTAATCAGCTCAGTTTTAGCAGTATTTGCAGATTTCCAGGAAGAGAAGGAAAGGGGGCTCAGACTCAGCTCTTGTTTGTTTACTGTTGTGCTTACTGATTCAAAGATACAAGGATTCACCTCTCCTACATATATAATTTCACCCATTTTAGTAAGGTAAATATTGATTTTGACTTTGGGAAATTGGGAATAGTGGAAGCAGATTCTATAAAGAACTGGAACTATGCCGTCCTGGCACAATATAAAGAGTTGTATAATAGTGGGAGAGGAAAAGTTTTTAAAGTGCGTTTGGTTACCAAACTTTGGCATGACTTTGAGTGAAAGCCTGATTGTGATGAGTAGAGTTCAGGTTATGCCAGTACATATGAGAAATAGTGCACTTTGTTAGATTTATTTGTAAAATCGATTTTTCAGAGTCGAAAAGACCTGAATCGCATCTCAATGAACGAATACACTGTTGTAAAAAGTGGGCACAGGACACACCACCACGGCTTCATTACTTTGAGTAAGGTATTGATGTTGCGTTTTGATATTCTATATACCTGGATAGTCACAGTGGTGTATTCGCCGTTTCTCCAGATCTGGATTGTTCCGTCTATTGTAACGGGGCATTGGAGGATTGACGGTGACACCAGAAACGCTGGAGGCAGCTGTGGCTGCTGAACTAGCCGCCGAAATACTTCTGTTATTACTCGAATTAGTGGTATTACCGCATCCACTGCCACTTCCTGAAGAATTCAACTGAGGCGGATGTGGAGGATTATTCTGTAGTCTTCTGTCCGACGATCCATGCAACGGGGAAGGAGTTGTCGACGACGACGATGATGAAGCAGAACCTTGCTTTGATGTAAAGTAAGGTGGGGGTGGGGTCCTCCTCACTATGGACGCTGAAATATCTAGAACCATGATAAGTCAAAAAGATTAGCGTCAATCTCATCACTCCATTTCATTACTTCATTACTAGAATAACTAACCACATCGTTTAAAGTCATATAGTCAGACATATGGTAAAACTGGCAAACTTTTATTGCTTCCTTTTATTTTCGTCGCCTGGATGAAGAGCAAAAGGAAATTGCTTTTGTGTCATTCGTACAATAGTAGGAACGTTCATTTATACGGAATTCATTTCACGTTTCTAGTACACGTGCTCCCTGCTACATGAACTTTTATGGCTCTCTTTTATGGATCGAATCTCCCGTTGTGATATTAATAACGTGATACACATGACATCGACAGCAGAAAATAATAAGGAAACTCGAGTCCAAAAATTGCCGTGGACCAAAAATAAATCTGAGAATTGCAACCAAAAAACTGTGTAAAATAATCTTCAAAAATGTAATTCAAATAGGCTTTACTAAAAGAAGATTCCATATTAATTTATATGGAATATATCCTGCATACTGCATTTGTAATTCATCACTCTTGGGTTCAAAATCTGTCTTCTCAGGTTGATACTAATGCAAGTGCCTAAGCTTTGGCGTGTAGCGTACCACAACAAGTGACAACAACGCGACCTTCTAACTTTATGTAAGAGTGAGAAGTCTCAGCAGGAGTTCAAGCTGTACGACCAAATGTAACGCAATGTAGCCTTTTGGAAATTGCAATTAAGATCTGCTTTCCGTATATGACATATGCCGTGAGTTTGTTCGTGGAGTCGTCTTTTTGGTTTATAGGTACAATTGTATATACTTTCTCTCGTATCATGTAACAAATTTGCGCACGGGGAGAAAGGGAATTCGTGTTTTTATCTATTAAATTACACGGTTCATTATACATAATTGCCAAAACGGCAAAAATAATGCATGATGCATGACTTAATAGAGAAAAGAGACTGAAATGATAGAATGCGAATCATATTTAAAACGCCAACCTGTCTCAGAGGAACTGCTTGGAGACGGGCTTGGGACGGTAAATGAGGGTCGACTTGGCGGTGAGTTATTGTAGTTGATTTTCAAATTAGAATAACGATACTGATGACCATGTGCAGTTTGTTGCTGCTGTTGTGCCTGTACTGCATTGTGAGTATCTGCCATGACCCCTGCTGACGCCGAGACCATATATGGAGGCGTAAAATGTTGCTGTTGAGTTTGGGCTTGTTGTGGTACAACTTCCTCAAGCATTGACGAAAGGGAACTTGTGTTAGCACCGGCACCAGGACCAGCCATCGCTGCAGAGGGGTTGATGCAGGTGGAATAATCTCCAAAAACTTCTGTCCCACCACCACTGCCGCCGCCGCTTGAATCCAATTTTGAGAAATCGTCCCAGGGTGGCAGTGCCACCGGACTGGGTCTAAGAAATACATCATCGTAACAACCTGTGCTGGTTATCGGGTGACACTGCATAGGAGCCACAACCTGTGGTGGCCCAACTCCGAGTCCTCCTCCAGACCCAACAATACTACTGCCTAGGCCACCTCCGTGGTGATGAGGATGAACTGGGGGAATGTGAGGGGGGTGATGGTGCGGGTGATGATGATGATGCACATGGTGATGGGGGTAGCTCGCGTGGTGTGATGGAGGAATGAGATTCATGTGATGCGGTAGAACCATTCTCTGGCTCACCAGAATAGTTGATTGAGGAGTTGTCTGCTCGTCTATACTGCTTAGCTCTGAAGGACTCGGGTACTCCCTTTTTACTCGATGCTTTTCCAGGTAAATATCCAGCTCATTCTTATTACAAAGAGAAAATAATACACATTGATTATTATTTACCATTTTACCCGTTCAAAACTACTTCAATCTTAACATGGATGGCGATGTAGCTTAGAAAGAGGTCCTGAAAGCTCACCCCCTCTTCGTCAACAAAAATAATCATGAATTTGAATTGACATGAATGGCTTTGGGTAAAGTGTGTCATCTCCGAAAATACCTGAATAGATTATCCCGACTTAGTTTCTAAGTTTTGTTTGGACGGGAAGGTAGGAAAATTATCACTGAAACTGATGGAAATCAGTGATGACAGCGAGTAAGTGGAGTAAGTCTAAAGAACGACAGATACGAAGGTGGCATGCTGTGGAAAGTAAATTTTTAGGGAGCCTCTACTTTATAATTAGAATTAAAAGGTATGAATTTTCTAGCATATTGTCGCTGTCGGCTTTCACAGAGAACCATTCAAAGCCAAAGAATGACGAAAATATCTCAGTCGAAGAGAAGAGAAGTGACAAGCTTTCAAAACCATTTCAACTACTCAAACTCTACATTTTTTGTCTTTCTGACATAAAATAAGGAGAAATAAAGATGAAGCATGTTTTGGTTGGAACAATCTCATCTCTTCCTTCTTGAATATTTTTTTGAGGCAACATTGCTTTAGCTTCAGCAAAATTTATTTTATGAGTGCTTCCTGATTGCGTGTCCGGCAGACTACCTTCCTGTACACAGCAGTTTGTGGATTGTGTCTGAGTTGAGACCTGCACTTCTTGGAACACTGGTCTTATTATAGCATAATATCATTGAGTTCCTTTTATATTTTGTCTAACCTGGAAGAAAAAGGAAACTTGGAGCAAAAAAAATCTTTTACAACAGCTCAAAAGCCATAAAAACAAAACTCAAAAATCACTCTCAATGGAGTTTCAAGTTAGTTTGCAGACAGCTCCAAGCTACTTTCTCATGTTATATGACAAGAAACGTTTTGGATTTACGTTTTTCTCTTCTCTGGTAATACAATGGAAAAAGTTTTACTACTATTGAACTGTTTAAATATTTTCTTATTACTCCTGCACTCATAACGTCAACTGGTTCATCATCGTCATCCTCCTTTATGCATCAGTCAGAACGAAAAGAAACGTGCAATGCAAATCATCCTTTTCCATAAAACAAACTTGTCAATGCAAAGGAAGGAAGAACTGGCTTTAAAACACATTTTATTTTTGTATCAATCAAGGGTATTGAGTTGTTACGAATTTAATAAAGTTACATTTCCCTCGTCTAAATGTAAAGGAACTTGGAAAAAACAGTAAAATGAAATTGACAATTTCTGCAAACTGCGGAGGAGTTGAATTTTGTCAGAATATCTATGTTTGAATGCCTCCAAAATCTAAAACCAAAGCAAAGCGTCCCTTAACTTCGCCTTCACTTAACTATAAATAAAAGTATGTTTTCTATTTCAGTCCCGACAAAATTCCAAGCATGTGAACTGATTCAAATGAAATTAAATTGATAAACTGATTGACTTGTGCTTCTGAGTTGACATTTAAAAGAACTCTGGACGTCTACATAAAACTTTTGGACATTTTGCGTTTCACATGTCAGTATACAAAAGAAAGTTTTGGGCAAGGATGAACAACTGCGTTTTGGATATATTCAAAGATAAAATTCAATATATGATTGATTGATTTGGATTTCCTGCTTTCTTGCTACGTACACTTATTCAAGGAGAAGGAAATCTCAACTCAACTTAACTAGCGCGTCAAGAAAAAAAAATTCAGGATATCGTTTAAGAAAGTTTGTATCTTTAGTGTATAATATTGATACATATTGATTTTTTCATTCCTATTTCCACATCTTCAAACTCTTTTACTTCCCACACAACAAATCTCTTCCATTTCCTTTCGCGTTTATTCTCAGCTTGCAAACTCAAACAGGACGAAAACCAGGAATCTGGAATCATGAAATATGGTAAAGAAAAGAACTAAAAGGAAGAAGAAAAAAGAACTGACTGAATCATTGAACACAAATATACAGAAATAGAGCAGTGGGAAAAGGAGGAAGAACGAGGAAACAAAATATTTTAAATTAAATCTAGCTCTAAATGTTTCTCTCGTTCAGCTTGCAAGTTCCCATGAAGCATTCGAAAAGGAATAACAATAACAAGGGAAGCAAAGGAAGAAAAAAGTCCTCTATCAACAGACATTCCACAATGAAGCATAACATGAATGTACGTAATGCACACTTGCTTTTTGTGTCTATAATCTGACTTGTCACAGATAAGATACTCTTAAAAAATAAATAGTGAGTGAAGGATTAACTTAACCCTTCCACTTCACATGTACATAAAACGTGTGCTTGCTTAGTGTGTGAGTAATATATACAATAGGTAAAACACAGATTGTGTGCACACACAGTTGTACTTTTTACACGGTACGTACATTTATTTATTCATTCATCCCTTTCCCATCTCTACCCAATCCATTCATTGATGTCAAAAGTTGTGAATGAAATTTTATGGAATTGTTGCTTGCTGCCTGTCAGAGAACAGAAGATAGACCTTGTTACTTGATACAGGCTCCTGGAAGCGATCTCCCTGTCTTTAATCCTCCTTATCATTTGCTGGCATGGAGGTATGAAGGCAATGCTGATGTTTCTTGCTACGTTTTTCTCCTTTTCTCTCTCTCACACACAGCTCTACTTGATTTGACTTGACACAATAAACTGTAAACTTCCTCTTCCTCCTTCTTTTCTTTTTCTCATTCCTGTCCCGATGAAAATTTTTGTTTCTTTTGTAAATGACGAAGAAAATGATTTTCACTTTACACCTAAAGAAAATAATCTTTAGAAAGCATGCCAGGAAAAATACGACGCAATTTCTGCTAAATTTATAGAGATATCAAGAGAGAAATGGCCATGAGAAAACATGTACAGGGAAATAGAACCTTTCAACATGTAGTCATGTAGCCAGTAATGTACAATAAAAATGCTAAAGTGGAAGTCTCATAATGCCCCGGAGGCTTATTGTTCTGTTCCTCTGTGTAAATAGGGCAATACAATCGTAAAGAGAGGATTTTATCAGTAATAAACTTATTCTTCTCTTGGAAAATGTTCGTTACATATACATATCTATGATGTTCGAATCATAAACAAACCGTTTGTATTTTAGAAAATCTTGAACTTTTGTACTTTCAGTACAAGAAAGCTCCAGATTTTTAATATTTGCACTTTTATTACATTTTCTGACCAATTACATTTTACTTGGTTTTGTACCTGATTCGGGAATCCAAGATCGACAGTAGCAGAGAGGTTGGCATTGCTGACGGCAGGCGTGCCGCTCTGAAACGTATGGCTCGCCAGAATGGATGATGTACAATTCGGAGTCAATAGGTCGGGTACAATTTGATCATCTTCAGGCAAGTCCATAAGAGTCACCAAATAACTGCCACTACTATCCATAATTACCTCAACAAGCTCGTGCCCGCTCATGGCACTGCCACTACAACTGCTGCAACTGGCTCACCACTCAGTACTTTATTCGCAATAATGTCATTAATGGATGATATGTGCAGCTGCCGCAGAATCTCTGTTCCAAGTTCAAAGGGTGCAACAAGTGCAAAATTGCTCAATCCTCCACTAATATTATCCATACTAAAGCACATTCAAACACACGTTTCAAGTTATTTTCCCAGTAATGAAACTATCATTTTTACCTAAGATGTAAATTCCTGGAAACGTTTTTCTTAATGGAGACAATAGCAAATCGAAACTAAATCATTTATTATGTTTATCGAGTAACTGTAACACTCATCTGCAAAAAACGTCGGATGATAAGTAAATGGATGATGATGGGGATGATGAGTTTTTTAGCTGTTGCTTGTTTGTTGACATGTGATGTCGTAGTCAAGTCGTAGTAAACATGCCGATCAAATCATTAGTGGCCCGCTGCTCTGCTTTGCCTTTTGTGGTTTACTTTACTCACTTGTGTCAGATGACATTGATTGCGAATGACTGAGACTGACTTGGGAGTACGTGGAGCATGCGTGTAATAACTTCAACTCTTTGCTCACATCATTTACCATTTTGCGTCTTTACTTTACTTTTTTCATGATAAGTCGAGATCACCGAGTTGTTAGGTTATTGTGGAGGTGGCTGTAATGCACTGGAACTTTAGAGATGATGCTGCGCTGGGACACTTTCTTATCGTAATGTTATCATATCATGTCCTGTGACAGATATATGTCTGTATGAATCTCAAGTAATCTCGGGTAGGTAAATAAAACTAGTATTTATAAAGACTGGCTAAACTAAAGAGAAATGACCTCACGAGAGCACAAACTTTTTTTCTGTCACAATCACACGACTTTTTCAAGCCAAAAAATCCTTCACTTGATTGAAGAGGAAGATTATAAAACCACCGCTTTTTTTATTTCTTCAACCGAGACAGTCAGAAAAGAAATTGAATTTCTGCATGAAAACTTTTCAGCCTACAATCTAATGAATTGGTATTTGTTTATTAGTTTTTCTTGGGGGATGATTTTAGCGATTGGTATGGCATGTACACCAGAGTGTCTGAAATCGGTGATCTTAGATCCTGTCAAGTCAAATTGTAAGTAAGCTTTCCACAAAGTCAGATTTCAGAAATCTTGAATGAATTGTCTTTTGACTGAGCCGAGTGTCACATTCACCATGTGTTTTATTAACACAATGGATTTTAGTAGCTGAACGAGCACTCGGCTTTTAGCATTTCACACGAGTGCCAGTGTGCCATAAAATAAGCCGCTGGCTAAATAGTAGTTCCAGGAAGGCTCCCAAAGAACAACTGAAAGATGAGTATTGGCTGAAAACGTCTTCTTATCATATCATATAATATCGTCATCGTCATCATCCACATCACATATCAACACAACACAACAACAACCAAACCAGCACGTCCACCACCACCATCAACTTTAACTTTAAGCATGGCTATGACCATTCTTCGGATGGATTCATAAAATAAAGTGTGTCCATATCGTGTGGTTATAATGTTATGTATGTATTATGCATGTATCTATGTATGCATAAAGTGCGTCTTTTTTGCTTTTCAAACCTGGCCACTATTATTGCCATTATAAAGGATTTTCTTCATTATTATCACTCTTCTTCTTCTTCGTGCATAATATATTACAGAAAAAACTTGAAGCAAAATAAGTGTAAAAGGTAAGCTTAAGAAGATATTGCTTCTTTCGTGCATGTGCCTTCTCTTGAGAGCATAAGAACAACTTTTGTTGTTATTATTATTACATTATAAACTCATGCTAAAAACTAAATACTACTTGGACACAGTATTACAAGTGACTCGTGAAAGAAGAATACTGAATGAAATGAAGCGACTCGAGTAAAAAACAATTTTATACGTAAGAAAGTAGGAAGGGAACGAGTTGCGTTGTTCAAGATGCTATGTGGTGGAGTATTTCTGTTTTTCTGTCGGTTGGACGAAAAAGAAGAGAAGAGCAGAAAAATCATTTTCTTGAATGAATGGCTCGTACTCTGCCGGCCCTTGCTGGAGAAAACTTGTTCTTCAACTATTATCATAAGTGGATGTATAATCCAAATAATAAATGCACAAAAACTATACTCAAGTTAGGAAGAAATGTATTCATTCAGTCGTACCATTCACAGAATACACTTTAATAATGAATAAACTAATATTTTATTTCACACAAGCACAAGTTGTAAAAATATATTGTAAATGGGTAAAAATTGTGTCCAGAAGGTTCAACTTGCACTTATGTGAATACACAAGTCATATAAAAAGGCGAATAGTCTGAACATAACTACATATATATATTTTACTTTAGTACGTTTACACTTATAATAATAATATCGTAAAAAACTTCTTATCTTCCCTAAAGACCACTAGTGAAACAACGAAGTTAAAGCGCCCCAGTTGTTGTAACAGTTTCACCCTTTCTTGTTTGTTAAGCACATAAAAATGTGTCTCTGTCTCTCACTTTTTTCAATATCTCTACACCACCAGAGCGCACAAGTCATGGACAATGAAACAAAAAATTCGATTTTAAGAATGAAGTGAAACTCTTGCCAGAAAGCTAAGAAAGTCAAGTAAATGCAATGTGGTTGTCTCGTCTCCACTTCCTCGTATCTGCATCTTGTAAAACAAAGCAAAACAAAAAATCTTTTTTTAAATGTAGTACGCAAGCAGTTCTGTTTTACTACCGTAATCTTTATTGTTCATTCAATGGTGGTGCATGTTTCAACTTTTCTCTGATCTGTTCGAATGCTTTCTATTCTAAAAGTTTGAGTAGCTGCTTATATATAAAAAATTCTTGTAACCCCTTGCTCACTGCTTAAAAAAAGTCTTAGTTGACACAATGATGGTCACTGCTCTTACCCCTTTTGCTACATTTATACTTTATTTCTATTCTACAAGTATTTTTACTTTATTCTTTAAGATATTTATTGCATGCCTCAGGCCCGGGAACTGTATCCTTCTCGCTGGACATTTTATGGTTTACAGAGAAATCAGAAACTTTGTACAGGGAAATCTTAAATATTTAAGTTGGAAAAATGACAATAATAGTTATCCATTGAAACCACCTCCGGAGGTTTGTAACTTAACACAAGTAGTTGGCAATTGTCGAGTAAAGTGAGCGAAAGAGGGAAAAAGCTGAATGGATTTACGAAATTCTGTATAATCTTTAATGGAAAGTTGAAAAGTCGTAGAGTGTTTTACAACTCCTGTTTCTTTCTTCGTCTCATCTTCATCTTGTTTATTTAACTTTGTCTTTGCTTTATAACACAGTAGGCTTGGATAATGTGTTGCACTGTATATTATGGTGTATTAGCCGTATATTTATTATACAATGCCAGAAACAGAGACAGAGAAGAGAGGGAGAAAGAAAAGACGAGAAGAACCAGAAAGGTTGACACTTGTTATGAATGAACAGAAGAAGAGAGAGAAGCTCAGTGGAGAAGACAAGGAATAAAAAATGTTCATTCTTAAAAATCTTCTCTCTATCTTCGTTCGTTGAGTAAAATGCGTAGTTTCGTTGTTGTTTATACGATGATGACGACGGCGATGATGATGATGATGATAATGATGAATCAATGGGGAACGTTTTGAGTGTGGTTGGCACTGGCAGACTTGGTCTGCATGTTTCAAAGTAGCGCTCAGCAGCGTCGAAGAAGTTGATCACTGCATAGTCGTGAGCGTATCTTTCACTGATCGCTGTCTCCTTAATGCCTGTCGATAACGTCTTAAAAATCCATCTCTTCGGTCACTTCGTCCAGTCCAGTCCAATCAAAATGCGACGCTCCATAATGTAATCTATAAAATCTGTCTCTACTGCCTAGTAGTGTGTGACACATTGAAAAATATTTTACTGGAGTAATACGATGCACTATCGTAATTATAATCAGCACTGCTGTCACTCATTCTGGGCTAATGTTGGGAATAAGAAAACTATAATACCACGTTTATTTACTGTGGAATTTTACTACAAGTGGTCATTATCCAAAAGAAACAGAAAACTGTCCACAATATGTACCACGGACAGCGAAATGAAGACTGAAACTGATCTGTTTACAATTTAAATTTTATTAGGTACGATGCGTATTAAATACAAAATATACCAAGTTTCAGTCGCAATCCATTCAGAGGCAACTTAATGTAAATGAAAATGCTTTTACTTTATTAACATTTTTCTCTTTCATACACGGATAATACCTGTAGTCATGTCATATCACACATCGCATCGTACACACGTAATGCAACTTAACATGAATTTTTGCAAACACATACACACAAGATTTGTACACATGGTTGTTGACATGCTTGCATGCATGCGCCACGCAAATTGTAGCAGACAAACTGATATTTTGTAAAGTGAAACAGTCCTCCTCCTCCTCCACCTGCGTCTTTTGATTTTGATCCTCCTAAGAACCAGAGCCAAGCGAGATCATCCTTAAGCCATTTTATATCAATGAGGATGAATTTATTTCAGCAAAGTGAAGCCATATAAAATTGTGGCATGTTCACTTGCAAAATTATTACATTGAGATGCATAACATTGTTACGGACAGATTACAGATTATTACACTCGGTCAGGGCACAAGAATCAACTCATAGAACAAGGAGAAATATGCATTATTAATGCTTTGCACTCATTCACATTCATTATTGTCGCAGCAAAATGTAAAGTTGAAACAAAAAATATCTGTGAACTTCCTCCACCGCTGAAAATACTTTTTTTCAGAGACTGTTCCTTTCGAAACATGAATATAAAATCAAAGGTAAAATCAGAATATTCAATTGATGCCGAATTGAATGCTGCTTTATTATTATTACCTTCGTACCATGAAAAATGAGCAAGAAGACCAACCGAGTCAAAATACTGACCATGTATATCATTATTATTACCTATACTAGTTGCATATATTGCAATCATGATATTGAAGATGATAATGGCATGAATTTTTTCCTTTATTACAAACAGGTGCATAATCATAATCATCCACATCATCATATCATTATTTGCTGCCATCACCATACCATACAATCATCATCCGCTTTTTCGTTCTTCCACATACCACAGCAAGTAAAAAGCAAGTGATTTTGTACAATTGTATTTAGTAGGAGAAGTGATCTACAAGTGCAAGGGTAAAGGGTTACATAGTCATGCAACTTGGGTTGTTGTGTCGAGGAAGAGCAGAGGTTCAAAAATATTATTTCTCAAAGATTCTTTGCTTGCTCATCTTTATTTTATCATCAACATGATCAAACCGCATTGCTACTTCGTCCGAGTCCAAGAAGACTTGAGTATGCGCTGGTGGATGTGAGAAGGTGGTGGTGTTTCATCTCATCCTCAACACGAGTAGTAGTTGGCCACAAAACAGGTAACAAAACGCATTGTTCAAGTTGATCACATCTCATGGATGCATCTTTTCAATTGCTTTTGCCGTCAAGTCAAAATATGTAAAGTCAGCGAGCGAGCGAGTCACTTTACCTGCTCATCCTCATCCCATTCTTATTTTTTCATTCATGAGCTGAGCCACTGCCAACCTCCCCCTCTTCTTGTCCCTTCCTAAGAAAAAGATGAAAATGGTCACTCTTCAGATAAAAATTACACGGAACAAACGTGTACTGAGACTGGGACTGTGTCAAGTGCCAACCAACTCACTTATCATGTCATGTTCGCATTTAAGCATTGAATGCTCCTTTTATTACTGTAGACTATGACTATATTCACTAACTCTATGTAAGTATAGTTTTCATTCTACCTGATTTGATTATAAAGTACTCTTTTTGGCACTTTTTGGCTCTCTGTTTGCACTAAATTTTGGACTCCTCAAGGAGCACGGACACATTTAAGAGTAAATCGATAAAGGCACTCGACTCAACTCAGATTTCTGGTTAATTGATAAATACATGCATATTGTGAGAAAGACACAGTTTTTATTCAATTCTCCATTTCTTTATAATCATAACATGCGATACCTTGTGAGGTAAAGAAATACTGACGAAAATTACAGTTAATTAATAGTTGGAAAGGAAGGGTGCATTTAACTTTGTAAAGGGATTGATTAGTTCCCTGTAATTATTCACCTGCGTGTTATTTTCCACTCGTTTGTTTTTTCTTACGGAAATTAAAAATCACAGACAAACATACGATGCCGAAATTATACGTTGTGTTCTCCTGTACACGAAATTTTAAAAGGTTATCACATCACGGTCTCATCATGTTGAGCAAAATGGTAATAAAAACCAAAACCAAAAAATCCTTCATCAGAGGAATCCAGAATTCTCGGAGGAGGAGAGGAGATGCAATAAAATAGTGCCAAAACTTTGGGAGTCCGCCGCATGTATTATGAATATTAGCAGTCGAATAGAAAGATTTAAGGTAGCAAATCTTTTAACCCTGAAAACCATCTTTTTGACATCATATGTCATGTTATTTGTTGCTTTTTATGATTATATATATTATTATATTAAAACAATATACCGAATGCGGTTTTTATAATTTACATGTTTTTCTATTTGAAAAAATGTATTAGCATAGAATAAAGTAATTTTCATTCAAAGCGCTTGTTCTCTTTGAAGAGTTTTGAGATGAACGTGCGTCGTACTTCTACCTACCACAGCGCAGGAGGCCAGATTTGATATGATTAAGTGTTTTGTTACCTCTTTTTTTCCTCAGAAAGAAGTGAAGAAGCCAAAAGAAAGACAAGAGAAGATGAAAGAAAATTTTTCAAAAATGTAATCTTGAACTTGAGCGAGTGAGTGAGTAATCTGCTTTCATCATTGTGTCGTCCGCCGTGCACTACTATTATTACCATTTTCATTATAAATTCATACAATAAAAATGGAAAACAAAACGTTTTATAATGAAAGGAAACATTCCTGACGCTTTTCCTATTGTATTGATGAAACAACTTCAGTCGTACTTGTATCGGATACTACTCACTGGTCAGCAAATGGTTGTGGCCAGTGCCATCAGGCAACTTACAAAAAATGGACGAAAGATGAATAAAGAAAGAAAACTTTTTTTCCATTGCAGGACAGGATTTCTATTGCAGTTGCCACCAGCGTGAATGAATTCTTCTTTGTAATCATCATCACCTTCATCCTTATTTACAATCGACATCAGTCAACACGAAGAGCAGGGGTAAACAGTGGTTTACTAATTATCACGACCATAAACACTCGATGACGAAGTCGAAGATGATGTGATGTTGATGTTCAGCTCAGCTCCGATGAGATTGAAGAAGACGGGGATATTTTTATTCTTCATCAAAACTCAAAACTTAAGTAGCATTCAAACATTTTTATATTATAAATGCATCAAATCAACCAAGACGTTACACACTGTGCTAGTAAAATAATACTCCACGTGATTATTTTATCCGATGCGGATATACCCTGGCTTGTGGAGAGCAGATAGCCCATGCAAGAATTAACATGATTACTATAAAGCGTCTTTATACTTAATAATAAAAAAGTATTTATTAACTGAAGCTAAAACACAAAGTTGGTTAAAATACATCAACTCCTGCTCGTCACGACAAGTGATGTGATGACTTGATGGCTCGGGCGACCAGTCAATCGGATTGAATAAAAATTAATAAATATGTTCTTCAAGCCAAGTAATAAGTGAAGTGAAGCAGTCTGTAATGCCAGTGCCAGTGTGCCGCTTTTACATTATCTTATGTTTATGTAATAGTAATGAGCAATGTGCATTAACCTCACCTTAATCAACATTCAGGTGTAGTTGCGAGCTTGTGCGGGACGAGACGATAATGATAATAATAATAATAATGATATTTGCTATTAATATTAGACAAAACAAAGACTCAACTTGGACTTTTCTTATAAACTTATTTTACCTAGTTGATGAAAAAATTCCTATCATGTTCGTCATGATTTGTACTTTTAGTACATCCATATTTATGACCAAGTCAACAGATTACAAAAGTATTGATTAAGTGGACACACGAAATTATTATTAATATTACTACGCACTCTTGTGGTCAATTCAATGTTTTCCGTCTTTCTGATTACCCATGCTTCACATTTCACTATCGTGGCATGAACTTACACATGCATAATAATATGCATAATAACGGCGGATGGACACACTGCCGCGGCAGCGTTGGTACATTATTATTTATTTATTTACTATTATTGCCTGCGTCCATATCCAAAGCAAGTATTAAACTGGTAAAGTGGTACCTGCGTTATGTTGTGTACATAAATTCGAGATTAAAAAACAGTGATGATGATGATGTTGCCGACATCGGTGATGTGATGATGTTGTTGGCGTTCTTGCGCCATTAATGTACTATGATTACTTATAACTGCAAACCTCTCTGATAAAATTTCTTTACGTATTGCTTTCTGTTTAAAATAATACACGACACAGTATAGGTAAATATATAATGAATGACAATGACCTCAAATGACCTGATGACAACCGAGCTACATACATGCACAATATCTGTGTAGGTAAAAGCATAATAAACAAAACCCGTAAAAGTAAGAAAATTAAATGATAATGCTAATGAAATGAAGATATTGCAAGAGATTACAAAATCAGAGAGATCGCTTTTTCATTTTCTCTTCGCAAATTAGGTATGTCTAGGCCTAGATAAACACATCACATTTCTTGATTCTCTCAGTGGGTAAAAATAAAAATGACAGGTTTTTAGCCACGAGGAAAGTGAAGAAATGATGAAGAGCCAGACAAGATTCGTACACCCTAAGAATTTCGAGGTAATTTTATAAAACTTCTTGATGAATTTGCGCAGCATTAACTAAATTTTCTGAAAAGTTTTCGAGCTCCAGAGATATTACTTTAATTTGCAAGTGCGTCTCCACTTTGCTGAATTGTGCCAAATGATATTGATAATATGGTGATAACTTGATTTGATAACATTTCAAACTTAACCTTTATACTATGTACGTGTAACGATTTATACAGAAATATATCGTGCGATAATTTTCTTGCAAATCGACTAAATGTCTACGACGCATTTAACACACGAGTATCTTAACAAAGAGTCCACTGTGCATTTTATCCTTCTTTGGAGAAGATACTTGGTGGATAAAGCCATAAAAAGACGCTCATCGGGACGACATGATGTTGCAAGCAATGGAAGCACGAGATACATGACATAGAAATGGCGTGCAAGCAAGCCACAAAGGTAGCATAGCTTGTGGTATATCGATTTAATGAAAATATTTTTAAAGCGCACATAATTTATTGGCTTATAAAACATTATTTTACTTTTAGAGAGTCATTCATTAAAATATCTTAAAGTAAGCAATAATAATAAACAAACACGAGTTCGCAATATTAGCAGCATTTCATCGTGTCAAGGGTTATTTACTGACTGGTTGATTTAATTGCCTGTTTTAATAAGGTCTTCAATTTTTGCTGATGACTTTTAATGCTGCCACAGCAGAATTGAAGCAATGACTCAGGGGATCTGTCCGAACGGAATTGAGCTCAGAGAATCTACGGAAATAACCTTTTTAAAGTTCGGAGCATGAAAATATTGTGAACTTTTAGTACTAAAAGTCTAAAGAAACCGTATAAAACAGAAGCCACAACTAACTTTCACAAGTTCTAATTAAGAAGCACAGCTTTTTTTATTTAATGCTTGCAAAAAGTTCATCAAGACTAGAGACCTTACATTACCAGAAATTTACTTTTGTCTATCCTAGCGATAGACTTAAACACAGAATAAACAAACCGACCATGATTTATGTACGCAAATTAGGTAACTTGTAGTACTTTCCCTCCACCAAAATTCATGAATATTTCATTAAAATTCCGTTAGACATTATGCAAATATATTAACTCATATCACTATTGTAAGACCCGCAAAACAGTTTACAAAATGAAAAACAAAATAATGCACACATGTTCAATTAATAATAAGTAAAACATTGGTACCGTTCTTGTTCTCGTTTAAATCCAATTAACATGTTTGTAGAATCACGCTTGGTTTTTCATAATATTGTTGCGGAAATAAATATTCATTAGTTATGGTATTTAAACAAGAATAAAATTAAAAGAGCCTCCAAAGTATATTGTAAGGTATTCTTGTAAGGTATTCCTTGGGGTAAACTTAAGTGAAAGGGACAGATGGGACAATGGGACGAATAGGTAATGAGATTAACCTTGACTCTGACCTAAGAATTTAAAGTTAAACTTACTATACTCGTTTCTTTATAAAATATTGAATTGCAGTTAACTACTTTATCTAATGTATGCAGCCACTTTGTACGAGCGAATTACAATGGCTTCTAAAAGAACTTATTTTTAATCAAATTTTCCACCTTGTAACAACAGTCTTTCTTTCCACATAAAAGAAAGCAATTTTCTTTGACGTTGGAAAATAAACAGTATACTATAGTGTAAGCACTTAAAAAGACTCTTCTGCTCATTGTGATTTTATTTTTACGCAAATAGAGTCAACATTAAGTATTGTAAGGAATTAGAATTATATTAGGTATTACTGCAATAAAGAAAGTGTACGTCAGGTTACATTACATCGCAGAACAAAACAAAAGACAATTGTGTGGTTCTTTCCCTGTCAAATCAACTTGATAAATGTGTAATAAAATAATAAGAATCCCTGCCACTTTACTTAGAAAATGGTAAACTGTGAAAAGGAATCTATAATTCTGTATTATATCCTCAGAAAGTTGTGAGCTTACAAGTTGCAAGTAAAACACATAAATATGCAAGAAAATGGCTCGCTCTTAGCTACAAACACACTCAGCCAGACATGATAATCTAAAAGTCTAAAACACCTTTAAGCCAGAGCCAAGCTGAAAAAATCTTTGTTACGTAATAATAAAAAATAATACAATAAAGATAAAACCTGGGTGGCTTTATACTCTCTTTCACGGTGGTGATACACAATGAATTGGCTGCTTTCTTCTTCATCAGCATTCCCATTACCATTATAAACTTTTTCAAATGCAAACTATCATCATCAAAATCTACATTTTACACTTGCCAGCAGCGTCAGGACTCAAGACCAACACCAAATGAAGAACTCATTTACCTAATGTGAGTCTAAAAAATAAGTTAGCTCTTCTCAACGTATTTTTCTTCTTTCTTCAAAAAAATCCTCTGCTTTCATATTGGCAATACAAAGCATCGAATAAAATTGCACATGAAAAGCAAAGAGCGTCTTTTTGAAGAAAAGTGAGCTGCTGCTCTCCTTCTGTTAATATTTTCTACTTTGCGGAGAAAAGTTGAAACTTACTAAAGTTACACTACACGCAGTAACTTTTTCTTGTGCTAAAGGGAGTGTAATATTTAATCCCCTTTCTTCTCTCCCCTTCTCATGGATGGGATGTTGATGTTGCATATTTATTTTCAATTTTTAAAAAATTATGGTCATAAAATTTTATGTAGTTGCCGGATCACATTCTGTGCGGTTGGTTCTCCACATAAAGGCAGAAAAGCACACACGACGCAAAGCGTGGAGGATCACTTCTTTGACTTCGGATAGATCTCATCTCATCGCTGAAGCTTTTAAAAATCATTTAGGAAGACACACGAGAGCAACGCTTAATATTCTTGTGTTGCCGTATGACAGGAGGAGATGAGATGAGATACATTCGAAAATCTATTACCAGATTTTCTTTGGCATTATTTTGAGAGTCGAGAGTGAGAAAGGAGAACTGGTCCTAGTTCCTTTCTTAAAACCTTTGCAAACTTGTACTTCAATTCATTTCACTTCACTCTCGAAATTACTACTGTGCATTACTCATTTGGAAACATCAATTTTCCATCAATCTCTGAAGTTTTTATGGTCCATTCATTAAACCAAACGATAGCAGTAAAATCTTAGCAAAACCTGCCTCATGTCATTCAGGTTCCCTGATCAAAATAAACATTGCAATTTTTATGTTAGTCACTCGTCCATGCATGCTTGAGAAATGTCATTCTCACCTTTATGTACCGAGAAATTAATTTACACGTCATTGATATGTTAATGCTAATATTATCTAACAATTTTCATCGATCCAATTATGTTTGAGCATGGGGAATATATAATCCAGTGATCAGGGACTCAAGTAGTGACAAATTGTTTCAATAATATAATTTTATGTTCGGGGGATTTTCCCAGTTGAGCGAGCCCTCGGGATTCGGGAATGCAAAATTTTGAAGCTATTGGATCCATTGTTAATTTGTTGCGGAAACACACCTAACTCCAAAAACCTGACCCGAAACTTATTTCACCCTAACCCGAATAATGGATTCTGAGTTTACTCATCAGTAGCTTCAAAATTATGTACATATCTTTATCCCGCTGACACAGCTCATCTCAGAATAAGCCACGCTATATTTGTTTATTAGTTTAGTTTATTTAAAAGCTAAAAGGAGACATGACTGAAATCGTACGTGTAAAGTCACATTCCCTTCAATCATAATTCTAATTAACGTTAATAAATACACCTTTCTTTATAAAGAAGAAATGATGGATGACTCGAAATGAAAACGTTAGAATATATTCTGATGTTATTTAGCTATTTACTTAAATATACTGTAGCACATCAAGCTGGGGTCGGTTTAACACTCTGCCCTTTGTTGCTTGACACAAAGAAATCATGAATCTTATTAGCATTTTAACACCTTAATTTAATATTAAAGTAAAGTGGCTTAATCCTACAGTCATTATATGTAAGTATTCATGTATTCATATTATTCAATCTATTAATTCAAAAATTAAAGTGTAAATAATTTTTTAATGAAAAAGATGATCAAATCCATCTAAGTGATACGCAGCTGCCCATTACGTCCATTATACTATATAGTAGATAATAATTACAATCAAATATTGCTATAATGGAATGAATGGTGGATGGTTGGTTGGCTAACTGAATAATGCTGTTGGTGACGACTGGGTGACGCGGTGATGTGAAATTGATTAGGTTCGACTCGTGCACATGATTCTTCCCACTAATTTACATTTCCAGTAAATTGGAAAGGGCTTGAGTTTTGAGTATACTGTGAGCGAACGAAATCGATTTCGAGCAAAACAAGATACATACATTATATAAAAATGTGGTGTTCGTACTCCATATTCACACACTAAATTAAACACAATTTAAAAATTAATTTCTTCTTGCGTCCTGTCTCAAAAGCCTGTTTGACCACTCTTCAACCGCACTGATCAGAATAAAATATTAATGATCACGAGAATGAGTTTGTTAATGTGCCTTTGTGGTGGTGACTAATCCAATGAAAAGTGTGGAATTTTTCCGCGTATGAATGAGTAAAACGTGCAGAGACCTGCAAAATAAAGTAAAAGCAAAATAAAAGCAAAATAAAAGCAAAATAAAAGCAAAATAAAGTAAACCTCAATTTACTAACTACTAACGGTGGTTAATTTTAACCAACATTGCATTAATTTTCAAATTCGCCCACCATCTTCACATAATTTAGAAGCTTAAATAATCTATGTAAAGTCTAAATTTTCTCCACATTTCCAATTCGCATGTGAAAATTGTTAAGATCATAACTTTTTAAAAGCTAATATTTCACCGCGATGAGATTAAAACCTAACTTGAGAGTAAGAAAAATGAATAAAATTAAACGTAGTTTCTTTTAAAGGAAACAGGTTAAGTACAATCATATCTTCATAAACTATCTCTAATAATAAGGCTGAGCGCGTTTAGACAATGATAATGATTAACATTGGAATAATTGTAAATTGGACACTCTTTCGCTATAACTTTGTGTGTCCACCTTCGCCACCACCATCACATTACAATTGCAATTTTGAAATGAGTACCACCGTCGTCCCGTATTATTTTATGGCTTGGACACATGAAAAATCATAAATTAGAAAATTAGCATTTCTCTAGTACACACATACATTTATAATATATCAAATTCGCATTAATTTTACTTTTCTGATGCAAATAGCTAACTAAAGATTTGTATGTATGGCATAATATTTTATCTTGTCCCGTGGTATTGAGTACCTGTTCTTGGCGTGGGCGGTCGCGGTCGGTTAGACCCGCTCAGTCTTCTTCATTCATAAACTCTTGAAAGAATATTTCGCTGATTTCGTCATCCCCAGCAATCAACCACCTGCATCATCATCGGACACAATCTACAACTTCGCCAAGACCAGCAACCATCATCGTCAGAGCTCATTCATAAAAATCTTGTTGCATTTTTTGTTGCGTGCTTTCTCAAATAAATGTACCTCTTCTTCATCGTCATCATCATTCATACTGGTTTCATCTCATCTATGAAATGAAATAATGGATCTCTTGCAAGCAATAAGCAATCCGATGAGCTGTTTACCTGCTTCGCTTCACTTGAGACAAGTTGTCTGTTGTCCTTACCTTTTAATTTTGCTTACCATCTCCATTTGCAAATGCAATTATTGTACACTTTACGGCCAATTCAAAGCCTATGTCAGAATTCAGAACAGCACGCTGATGGGCACAACTGCCCCAAAAGAAAAGAGAGACCCTCTGAAATAACGCGATATTAGTCATACCGAATGGTCAGTAGGTCTGGTCTGTCCGACCCTTTTTGAACAAAAGTAGATAAACTGAAAACTGAAATTGTTTTAAATTTTATGGGCTCTTTCTTCCTTTATGAAGAGCTGAAAATCCACCTCTTAATTTGATTTTAATAAGAAATGCTGAAATGCAATGTTCGTGCGGTTAAGGAATTCCAATTTAAGGAATTCCTATTTCTCACCTGAAAGTATGAAAAAAATTCTGCATTAAATACTAAAACTCGACTTGACTAACTACCACTATGGCTTTTAACAACAGAAGAATAAATTAACCTCAAGAAACAATTCTTTGCAAGATTATCAACATTTTTGTTTTACAGAGAAAAAATAATTCACATTAAGCATAAAACTTATCTTTTTAAAACTGCGCCATGCAAATTTTATTCTATTTCCTCTTTGTATTTTTTACGCCATTAATTACCCTCCATTTAAAAGTGAAAAATCGGATAGCTACATGGATAAACTATGCAGTGACTCAAACTCGACAGAAAATGATTTCTTCTTGTGATGTGTTAAATTGCTCAGATTCAGTAAATTCATTGCATTACTCATCCGCTCATTTTCTTTCGTTGCTTCGTGCTTTATTAGCTCTTCCTCTTTTTTAAAAATGCGATGTGATAAAGTAAATTAATGCAAGAATGTAAATACGCAAAAATATGCTAAAAAAGAAGAAAAATCTACGCATTTAAAGAAGAATTAAATGTAAAAAGAGAGCCAAGTAAAGTCATTTTTTGTCATTCCTCATGATATCATCGTGATTGTGGGAGTTTCTTTGGAAGGGAAAAGAAAAAGATAGCTGTAACGAATGAAAAATTAAAAATCAGAGTCAAAAGGAAGAAAAAAATGTACAAAAGCAATGTTATATTGTTATTGTTAGGCATTACCACATTAATTATGATACTGATGATCACATTCAATGTGAAAACGGTTTTTACTTTGTAAATTTTGTTTTGTTACTTGCTGCAGGTGAGCATATAACTTACTCTTCTAGGGTTGGTATTATTGTCATAATTTATCATCTTTAATATTCTTTTATTTAGGGGGAGCATCACAGAGAGGAGTACGTATAAAATAAGCTAAACTGGTCACAATCACATTTGCCCATAGCGTATTAAACAGCTAAAATACGTAAAGAATTATATTTGCATTGCGAATTAATATACTCCACTGCACAAATGAAATTAACAATTTTAAAGAGTCATTTCACTATGCCCCTTGTTTTGCATTAGCAAAGACTGCATTCATTCATTCAGGGAAAAACATGATGCACGAGGAGGATTTCATTAAGTAATGTAATGTGAATTTTAATATTATACAAAAATGATTAATTAATTGTATATTTATGTGATTAGCACAGTTAGAATTAGTATAGAATTTAAAAGAATCCTGTCTGAAAAAGAAAAGATGTAAAGTGAGGTGCTCACTGTGCTTAATTAATTAATTTCTTGTAAAAGTTGTAAACTTTACAACATTATATTTCATCAGGCTCAGCACTTCTCATGATTCATGATTCATGAATCATGAATGAACGATCACGAGATGACTCATTGTCCAATATAGAAAAAATGAAGACTTTTAATTACGGGTGAAGTTTAAAGGTAAAAAATAATGTTTTTTTATTTTTGTATTTTCTAAGATGGCGAATATTTCATATTTCTCTACTTGATACATCGTATTGAATTAATAAAATTTAATTTATAAAATGTTATCACATAGTCTGCTACTTCGTCAATTAACTTTATTTGTTTGGCTGTAAATTGTGGTTAAAACTTTACTTTAAATAAGCTTTCTGGTCGTTGATTTAGAATAAATGTTGAAAATGACAATCGAAGCAATATTCCATGATATTATCCATGATCTAATGAAAAATATGCATGCTCCTTAGATCGATAGAATCTTAATAGAATATGTGCGTGCATAAATTTGGCAAATATTAAAATGAAATGCAAAATTATGGTTATGGTAGTACCATAATGGTACTCGCAAAAGAACAAAGCAAAAGATTAGTGGAGTACGACAGTCTCACAATGCCCCAGAGAAAACCATGAAGCTAGACCCGTTTTTAGCCGTAGCTTTGACTGCTTTAAAGTCCGAAACTGGAGAGAGTGCACGAGGAATCTCGCTCCGCGTGAGACATCAATTCAAGCCTATGCACAATGCAAGCACCGATTCTAGATTCTATCGCTGTTTACGTGTCAAAAGTCAACATTTTTAATGTGACTGGTTAAGTAACTTCCGGTGAGTAAAGAAAATGCTTTAAATAATCTTTATTAGCACTTAGCACAGGATATTTTTAGTCACGAACAGGTGTTTCAGAATTTCAAATGATAAACAAACAACCCTCAAAAGTTCATCTAACTAAACAGCTAAACAGTTGAAAGTGATTAGTTTCAGCATTAACCATCATAATCAATACAGTAATTAATTATCAATTTAATATATTTATTCCAGGTCCCTTTCCTCCTCATTTTGAACATTAACATAATAAGGAAAGATCTCGCCGTTGTTGTGAATTGTTCTCAATCTCAATAGAAGATTTGTGTTCATATTAGTCAGCCTTGAGCCTATCTGACAATCCGACGCCGCAATGTTGGTTCTTTTTGAAACCGCAGCAGGTTATGCTGTGTTTAAGGTAATTATTCGGCAATTTTTGGCATGTAAATACTTTTACATGAACAATTTGATGATTAGTTATTTGATGTTTACTAAATATGAGTTATTCTTGTTGTGTTTTTTCATCTCTAGCTTTTAGATTCATCTAAATTGGAAGAGTCGGAAAATTTATACAAAGACTTTGAAACCGCCGACAAGGCTAGTAAAGTGTAAGTGAAAAAACAATCACCAAACTGTTTTGAACGTCTTTTACTGTTATATGGATGTATGTATGTAAGCAGATCAGTCATTTAATTTGATGAATTTTGTTCTACCTCAGGGTCAAACTAAAAGCGTTTGAAAAATTCCTGGATACAACTGATGCTCTTGGAGCTGCAACAGCTGCCGTTGAAGGGAAAGTGGCGAAGCCGTTAAAGAAAATGTTGAAGAAGTTGGTGGCGAAAGATGCACAGGAACAACTTCTCGTTGCCGATGCCAAACTTGGAAATGCAATTAAAGAGAAATTGAATATTAGCTGCGTTTCGAACACAGCGGTTGGCGAATTAATGAGATGCATCCGTTCACAAGCCGATTCCCTGATTGGTGATTTACCACCAAGGTATACATAAAATAAAATAAAAAATCATATGTATGCAGTTTAATTTCAACTCCTTGGTTTGGATCCGAGTTATCGTGTTAACCGGCTTTAAAATTAAATCACAGAGAAATGGCAGCAATGGCTTTAGGATTGGCGCACAGTTTGGGACGGTACAAATTGAAATTTAGTCCTGATAAGGTAGATACAATGATTGTTCAGGCTGTGAGTCTGTTGGACGATCTTGATAAGGAACTAAACAATTACATGATGAGATGCCGAGAGTGGTATGGATGGCATTTCCCAGAGTTATCCAAAATCATTCAAGACAATATCACATTCATCAAGGTCGTTAAACACATGGGTAAGGACTATTTCGGTTTGCAAATTTCGTTGATGCTTTCAATATTTTAACTTTTTAAATATAATGAACAATTTGTTTTATTTTAAAGGCATGAGAGGCAATGCTTCAACAACGGATTTTTCGGATATCTTGCCGGAGGATTTGGAGGAAAAGGTAAAAGAAGCAGCTGAGATTTCAATGGGGACGGAAATATCCGAAGAAGACATTGAAAACATTCACTTCCTTGCCGAGCAAGTCATTGAAATATCTGACTATCGCCAACAATTGTAAGACTGAAGAAACATTCAAACACTTGCAAATAAAAACGCCAGTGGTCTTAATAAATTGATTAATACACGCAGGTATGAGTATCTTAAAAATCGGATGATGGCAATCGCTCCAAACTTAACTGTACTCGTGGGAGAGCTCGTGGGGGCTCGTCTTATTGCCCATGCAGGAACACTAATAAATTTGGCGAAACATCCTGCTTCAACCGTTCAAATTTTGGGAGCGGAAAAAGCTCTCTTTCGGGCGTTGAAAACAAAAAAAGATACACCTAAATACGGTCTGATTTATCATGCACAGCTCGTTAGCCAGGCCACTACGAAAGTTAAAGGAAAGGTTTGTTCTTACAACTTCACAGTTTAAGTTGGTTTAAAGCACTGCCCATATTCAACTTTGACGTATCTAATAATGGTTAAATCATGTTTTAAGGCTTCGAGAATGCTTGCTGCTAAGACCGCTTTAGCAGCTAGAGTGGACGCACTGGGCGAAGAGGCAACCTGTTCCATGGGTGTTGAACATCGTGCCTATTTAGAAGCTAGACTGAAGTTACTCGAACAAGGAGATATCAAACGAATTTCGGGAGGGAAAAAATCGTTCCAACCTCAAAAGTACGACAACAAAAGTGAAATTCGACAATATCTCCCTTCAAATGACTCTACTATTAAACAGAAGAAAGTAAAAGAGGAAGAAGAAGAAGAAGGTAAACCTCATCTTTTCATGAATAATGTGTTTTGTCTTAAATTGTGTCGAAAATGGAACAACTTAATTATTTCCACATTTCCAGTGGAAGTGAAACCTGACACGGAAGAAATGGAAGTGGAAACTCCCAAAAAGAAAAAGAAGAAAAATAAAAAGGCGACTCAGGAGGAGGAGGAGGAAGTAGTGGTAAAGGAGGAAGCCGCTTCGGAGGAAGAGGAATCCCCCAAAAAGAAAAAGAAGAAAAGGAAACAGTCAGAGTCAGAAGCGGCCTTGGAAGTTGCGGCAGAGGCAACTGTCGAGCTTGAGGAAGAAGCATCACCTAAGAAGAAGAAGAAAAAGAAGAAGGCTGCCGATGAGGATGAATAGATACAGGATTTTGGAAATGATTTTTATAAACGATTTTCATTTTAAATTACCCTTTTGTTACTGTAACCTACCACCTTTTTACACTGTTACGTCAATCTTCATCAAGTTAGTGTTCTAGATTTAGCCAGCGACCATGCGACATGCGATAATTAACGCATGATGCCATGACCTGAAGTTCGTTTTTCTTCTCCTTGAATTGTAGTTAGTTGATGAAAATTACTTTAGTTGTTTATGTGCGACATCAAACACATATATTGAAAATACATTATTTACTTAATGAATAAATGACTTTTATTATCAAAGTTTTTATTGGCTACGATTATTATTTGTACAAATTCAACCTAGATAATATGCAATTAAAGAAAGAGAACTTCAAAAACAAAGCGACAGTATACAATTACATACATGTGCAATAATTGAGGCATAAAACATGATTTAGACAACTTAAAACACATTTAAGTAAATAATAAATTTATAAAAGTCAACTGCTAACAGATTATCTTAATTACTAAATAGATCTTAATAATAATTGACTTTATCCGTCCGAACTTTTACCAGTTTGATTCCAATAACAGTAATTAAGTATTATGGCAAAAGATCGTCTTTACAGATTTAAGGTACATTATTCATTGGTTCACGATTTTCTGTTTCAATTCGTGTTTAAGAAATTCTAAAATTCAAAATTAGACATGTCCTCATTTTTTATCTTTGACTACTTTGGTTTTAGTTTTTACTTATAGCTAAAATTTAAATCAACAAGACAAACTAGTAAAAGGGACATGCTAAAAAAAGTAAAAACGACAGGAGCTTATGAATTAATAAAACGTAGTTGTTCTTAATTAACGCAATTTTAAGCTAAATTAAATACTTACATACATAATAAAAACAATGTATTAATCATAATTTGGCGTTTATAACAAATCGCAAACGCTCTATATAAACTAAATGGCTGTTTTGCTAGCTTTGACTTGTGAGATAATTTTAAGAAAAAGCATCGTGACAAAGCAAGTGGTACGAAATAGTTTTGCACTCTTTCTGCGAAAGAGATTCAAGCTGTCTGATTTAATGATTTCAAAAATGTAAACGCCAGACTAGACGTTCATTGCATATCTGACATACTTCATAATCTACCTAAATTATTATCTACAGAATTATCAGTCGAGATATTCATTCAAACATTTAACGGTCATCAAATATCACTAAAAGTGGATTTTTAATGAGCACAATTTTGTAATTCGACCTTTCGCTATCACCAGATCATATTTTGACAAAGAATAAATGGAGAGCGTTAATAATTTAATATCTTTCAGTCATCTCATCACAAAATAGCTCTCTTCCAATCACATTACCAAAATTAACTAGAATGACAATTTTACGTAGGCGAGGCAATGTCATTAGATTCTGGTGACGTAGTCACAACGTGAGCAAATACAGCACGTGGTGGCTCGCTCAATGGTGGTCTTCGTACCAGTCCCCAGCGTTGAAGTGTCGGGACAATGACTACATTATTGTAAAAACACATGCCTGCAATCAGAAGAAAAAAGCCAATGACCTGAAGATAGTTAAATGCCTGCCATCGAACGGCCAAACTGACAATCCAAATGACAAGGGTTCGAACGGAATCCAAAACCATTCTTGTCGTTGCGGATAACTCTTTTGTCACAGAGACGCCAGCAAAGTTGAAGAAGGCGATGGATATAATGGTTCCTGTATTTAAAAAGATAATAAATTCGCAATCAGCGTGACTTGAAGAGTTTCTTTGTTGCAGAATGTAATGTAAAGGCTGACTTACCCATAAAAGCGCAAATTAAAAGCGGGTTGTTGTACAACTGAATAAAGCCATCAAGGGCATCTTCCATAACGCCGCGTGGATTGTCTCCGAAAGGTCTTGGAACATGAATGTAATACATGGGAAAGAGTAGCATTCCTAACACCAAAAAACCAAAGGTCCCCTCCCAGCCAACGACTTGGAGTGGAGGAATGTTGTACTTGCTCACGTACTTTTCTTCGTAGACCATTTGAGAAGCGGATATGATTTGAGCCATCACAATTAATAAGTCTCCTACATATAAAACAGGGTAATATATACAATATAGAAGTTTAAAGAATTTAAAGTAGTCTAAAACATGCTACAAAAAGTTTGAATTTTAACCTGTGATCATATTGTTTTTGCCGATGCCACTTGTCCCAATTGTACTAAAGTCAGACAACCCAACAATAGCCAACCCCAAAATGATGAATGATATGCCGAACCACTTAATGAACGTCAATTTCCGGTTCAAAAAGGCCACACTGAGCAATCCAGTGAATACTATGACAGCTCCTCTCAACATTTGAAAAGAAGATGCATAGGTCATATTCAGTCCCACGTACATTGTGCTTGTTGCCAACAAATCCATCATTGCAGGTGGAAGAAAAATCAATCGGTTGAAACTTGTTCCTTCTTGCTCTACGAATGGAATCACATCCTCCAATTCGCCCTTCATAAGCAAATAAACAAGATACATTCAATTAAGGGTTACATTATGTAAAATCATTAAAATAAACTTTATATACTGTGTTGCAAACTTACGGCTCTTCTCTTTTTGTAAAACCAGAGAATATTAAATGCCAGCAGGCACATAATTTCCCCCACAAACATAGAGCATGCCTGAAGATAAGGATGGTTAAATTTGCGTTTTTCCCCATCGCTTCCAGGTGAAACCATCGTATCCGCCCATCTAAAAGTAGAAAATAACTGGTATTTAAACAAACAGCTCTCACTTGAACAAGTGATGAAAATATCCAATAATTTTAAAATATTTTTTGTCTTGTATTCCTTTACTTTGTACTCAACGTATTGAGAGATCCAGTTACAACCATTAAAATGGCTATTAAAAGTTGCTTTTGCGTCCACATTTTACAGTAAACTTAATAAACCCCGATTGGAAATAAACTGAAACCGATTATAAAGACAAAGTAGCCACTGGCCACACATGCACAAAGAATAAAGTTGTTTCAGTTGAGGAGTCCAGAAGCACTAAAGAGTTCCTTTTCCTTTACCAGCCTTTTGTATCCAGCCAAAGTTTAGTCGAGGATTCAACGTTCGATATTAAGATTGAGAGATTGACTCATTCCCTTCCACTGTCAAATATTCGCTTGGTTCATCATATTTGGAGAAAGTCTGCTGAAATATCAATCAACCAAGGATCTTTGCTGTAAACGTATTTAGTAAGCAAATATGTAAAGCTTAAATACACCCACAAAAGACGCACCTAGTACATTTTTATCATTATTGTCCATACATAAACAATTTCTCAAATCAAC